>BOPN01002906.1:24228-29228 GCA_017312705.2 Penaeus japonicus | reverse complement strand
ATCAGTATCATTATTGTTATCATCATTATTGGTGTTACTATTATTAGTATTGGTATCATCACCATTTTCATAATCATTGTTATCATCAGTCATTATCATCACAGTGTTCAACATCACCATCATTATTAGCATCACGATCATTATAATTACTACCCTCACCATCATTATCATTATTATTGTTTATCCTCATCGCTGTGTGAATGTCTGTCTTTATTTATGCATGAGACAAAGTCATCGAGGTTATTGTGCATGACTATCGTTATTCATTTCGCTCTATGATTTACGGGAACGTTAATCTTTTTTTACTGTTTTATTTAGGATTGATGAGATATATTCGCATTTCCCTGGTGTCTTTTTTTTTTTTTTTTTTTTTTTTTTTTTTTATCATTAATTTCGGCCATTTTTTTTTTAACTACTTAATTTTTGTGGTGTCTTTTTTTAATATATATATACAATTTTTTTTTTTTTCAAGTTATGAATCATCCATTAATTTCGGACAAAATTTTTGATTTTTTTTTTTTTAACTACTCCATTTTTGTCGTATATTACAGGTAGGTTTGTTTTTGTCTTTTATAATTATATATTTTTCTCTATTCTTCTGTATACACAAATTTACATAACAATACAGGGAAAAAGGTCCTATTGTCTAGCCTTTTTTTTCTAAACAATCGATATTTTTGACTAGAAAAAACTACATATAACCAATTATACCACAACCTTTCTATCCAGTCATAAGAACCTCTCATTAGTAAAAGAATAACAAACATTAGAAGATCCCCAGTCTCATAACACTAGACTTCATAACACTATGCACTCTTCAACACATTGCAAGCATGAGCAGCTGCAGCCTTGACAGGGCGTGGGAACCCGGAGTCTCGGTCTCTGAGTTCTCCCACTGTCTGGATAATTTCCTTTTTCTTCTTCTAAGCTTCGTCTCTGAGGTGTGTCACTTTCCCTTGTATCTCTTAAGCTGAACCTGGGACTGGTTCGTTTTTCTTTCGATGTTGCTGTTGAAAGTAAGATTGACATAGGGTTGCAGTGTTTTTTTTTTTTTGTTTTGTGTTTTATTGTAGGTGAAATAATATTAGACTGTTGTGTCATTAGTTCTATGCTGAGGTTGAAGGTAAGAATAATAACACAGGGTAATCAAAGACAGCCATGGACATGGGTCCACTTTAATTTCAAAAGTTACAATTTCCACAATGTACAAAGAACTCACAAATTAATAAATAAAAATTTCACGAGAATGAGACTACAATCTTCACAAATCAGTTCTTGAGGGGAGGCTGAACCGAGGCTCTTACGACCTGCTGAGGCTCAATGTGTGCTCTGGTGGCAGGTCGCACCACCTGGCTGCGTCGCGTGTCATTGCAGCGTCTTCTCGCAAACCATCTGGATGTACCAACTGCGTGAGGCAAGTGTAATCCTAGGCTAAACCAGCTGATTCAATCAACTATGATGATCTGATGTAGGGCAACACTCCGACGACCTGGTCGTACTATCAACAACTACTCAAGCTGTAATAGCACCTCTGTGCTTCACGCAGCTGGTATATCACATGTTTCCTGGCTGTGTGACCTTATTTCACACGCAGGGGTCAAACCACCTGCCAACCTATTTTTTTTTTTATTACAGATCAACAACCAGAGAACAACAGATGACGTCAACAGGGGGAAGAAGTTTTTTTCTTTTTTTTCTTTTTTTTTAAACTCGACTGCGAACATCTTCCCGCAGCTGGTTATCTATCCTCTCCCGTGACCGCACCAGTCGAGGCCGACAGCTGGTCCGTCTCCCCCCTCACTTTCTATTATTTACACCAGCTGTGGCTGTGCGGCACAAGGGCCAGGGAGTACATGAAATACACCAATTACATAGGAATTGGATCTTTCTAATTTGAATTCTTCCTCTCCACATTTCGGGTTCCTTTACAGCAAAGAAATCGCTCCCTTTGCCCATGAGCAGAACAGCCACTCACCTACATATTAAGATGATTTTAGTGTCTAGCTAAGCATAATATTATTAAATTGTTGTGACGTCAGAGAAGCCACAGTGACTCAGAAGGAGACAGTTTTTTTTTTTAAACACTTTAGTTCTTATCAAAGGCAAGGTGAAGAATAACCTTTTTCAAGCTGAACACAAACTCTGCTCAAATTTGGTTGACAAAGTTTAATCACTGTTTTTTTTTTTTTTGTATTTTTTTGTGGTTTTGTTTACAGCGTTGGTTGATCCATGCATACTTTTTTATTTATTTATTTATTTATCTAGCAGCGATGCATTTTTGAATTTGACTGAAAATTTTGACAGCGTCTCTACCAATATGGCGTCGAGGCCGTTTGTGTTTTTGGAATGTTCAGATAACGTCCATTTAGACAATCAAAATTTCCTTCCTTATTCTTGTATTACATTATTTTCTTCTTAAAGTACTATATATAGCAAGTTCTTCACTTTACTTACAAAGTCTCGTTATTACACTATGTTCAAATAATAAATGTGATTTAACCTAATCTCAAGAAATTGTTTACTTTTTTTTTGTTTAATTCCTCAAATGAAAGAAAAACAAAAGACAAGAAAAATGAAATCGAAAGCAAATAGTTTCCTAGTGTACATATTACACATTACTCTTTTTTTTTTTTTTCTTAGCAAAACATACGAATCACAACACGTCATCACTTTATTATTTATTTTTTTGACAAACATAAAAAAAGGCCAAAGAATTCCACATCATTAATTGCTATTATGCTATTTGGTAAATCTCATTCATCAAGAACAATCATTTGTTTACATCGGACCGACTTGAGGGAGAGTGATGACGCAACACACCATCGAGATACAGAAACCAGCAAAGGCGGGAAATTACTCGTAAAAGATTAGAAAGATCGGTTTTTTTTCCATACACACACCAGGAGAAGGCGAGGTTGTGTACGTTACATGGGCAAAAAGAAGAAGAAAAAAAAAACAGTGGCAACCAGTGTTATCTTTTTTTCTCTCTGATTTATCCATTTTCTGTCACAGCTGCGATGGATTTTGAGGTCTACACACGTTCCGTCTCTAAGGTTTAGCTAAAACAGTGTTCTGAGGAGGACAATGGTAACCTGATGATGTAACATGATGTGAAATCGGTGTGACCATCCGCGCACAGGCTCCAGATGACCTGAGTTGAAGCTACGGACGTGTTCGGTGTAGAAGCCACGTTATATTCTTGTACGAAAGGCATAGGAACCAGCGTCTCTATCTCTATCTATCTCTCTTTTTATGAATGACATTACGATGGAGGTGAAGATACGGATCTCCTATTGAAAAATTTAGTGATCCCGTGACCTCCTTCAGACAGAGGTTTCCGAGGTCACGAGCCGAAGACCTGTGGCGCATTGACCTCCGTCTGTCAGCTGTTCCTGGTCCCTACGCTAGAATATCACGGGTCGAGTCGACGCATGCCTTTGTTAATGTTGGAAGAATTCTTTCGCCAATGTAACCCGATTGAGATGAGTTATCTAACCATATATATATATATGTATATACTTACAGTAAATGAGTGACTTCATTGATATTGGGAGGAGAGCTTTTTACTTTCCATATAAAAGAGGGTTTGAGTGGGGGGGGGGGGATGTATTCTCTGCCCATATATACAAGGATAACTTTCATATCCCGTCTGATAATCCTGCACTCTGACACGTGTCTTATCGAAGGGACGTCTGAACCACAGGCTGCGTCATGCAGTGTCTCCTCTGGCCAGTCATATGCCAACATCACCACATAATGAAATCATGACAACAACAGCGGCACGAACAGCTGTTTGAAGTCCAACGATCTGTCATTCTTAATCCTAAGGATTTTCATTCAGCAAACTTTATGCTGTCATTGAGAATACCCTACTTACGTTTGTGCTTCGATTGGGATAGTGATGTCAGCATAAAACAAGAACTATAAGAGACAGCCAGCACTGTGGGCGTGGTCAGGGTCACTCACTAAGTCCCTCGTGCTAAGTGCTTTAAGGTTACCACACTGTGGCTACTTCATATACTGGGTCAAAGAAAAGGGGGTGGGGGGGGGGGGGTAAGGCCCGTCACAGACCCCTTTTAAGAAAGAGATACGAGAGACAAGGACCACTCAGAGAAATGAGAGATATATATAAAACAAAAAGAGGGACGTAAAAAGTTGATTTCTGAGAGTCTTCGAGGTGATTTTAAGTTAAAGGATTTCCCAAAAGACACTCGAGTGGGTTGCGACGCCGGAGGACCGTCAATGGGATCAACTTTCCCCTCGGCCTAACTTCCTCAAGTGTCCCTTTCTCCTTAAAAAACATTTTCACCGACGACGTCCTTAAAGGATGATGACAAGAAGTCCTTAAGGCGTGAGGGGGAGGAGGGGGGGGGGAGTCCTTAAGAAGAAGAGGAGGAGACGATGAGAAGACGAAAGCAGATGAAAAAGGGGAGAAGAGAGGAGCGAAGAAGAGGGACAAGGAGTCATGCCTGACGAGCGCCACATTCCTGCAATATCGAAGGTCGTCAAGCATGACTGTTCGGGACTTTCCTATTATCATCTATTATCATTTTTTTTTTTCCATTCTTCCTTTTCTTTTCTTCTTTTATTTTTTGCATTCCTTTAAGGGGAGGCCACCCGGAAGCCGAAAATAGTGAGATGGCTCCGTTCTGCGTGACTATAGAAGGTGTGGTGTCCCTCCCTTTAAAGAAACTTTCCTAGAGATATGTACCATTCAACACCATATTTCTGTATGTCCTGAAGACGTATAGAACGATGGTGTTATTATACCCCTTTCGCCATCTTTTCCTTTACCATAAGTATGCGATATATAAATTTTGATGCTAATATTCCCAAAAAATAAGAGGAAAATAAGATCTTTGTAATAATCTGTGTTTGTCCTTCATCTGGGAACATGTGTTTCTAATTGTAACATAATTCTTTTGTTTAATCTTTTAAATCATCACCACCGGTTCACATAATGACAAGATATTAAAAGTTTGAATATAAAATGTTAATAT
>BOPN01002906.1:0-7500 GCA_017312705.2 Penaeus japonicus | reverse complement strand
ATAATCATGATCATGGTAATGATGATGATAATTATAATAATGATAATAATAATGATGATAATGATAATAATAAATATTAACAATACTACTGTTAATAATGGTAATGAATAATTAAAAATGATTATTGATAATACATTATAATGATAATAAGTACAATGATAACAAATACTTTGATAAGTATATACAAACGAATGATATTAATAAAAAAGATAATATTAATTAATAACAATGATATTAATTATTAATTATAATACTACCATTAATAACCATAATTAAATTAATGATAAATGATTACCACGTCAATAATGATTATAATTTATTGACTATATTATGAAACATTGAAATTTTAAATGGTAATTGAGGATAATAACATCAATATTTCATTATAATACAACAACATCGAGTTAATGAAAACTTATAGTGACAAAATTGACAGAATTGATAACAATAATGATAAAAGTAAAAATTGATATCTACAATTAAAGTAAAGCACAGCATGGTGATAATAAAAGATTGATGATAATGATGTTGATAGCAACGATACAATCTTAATAGCATAGAATCATGATGCAGCAATATGATAATCATTAATTGATCTATAATAACAATGTCAACATTATTATCAATTACAAAATACTAGCAATATATCAAATATAGCTACCAAAATGAAAATGATGATATTAGATACAACGATAAATAATAAAATACAATTATAATATTTGATATTAATCTTATTATAAAAAAAGAAGTGTGATATGAATAAAGTAGTAAGAAAACAACACAAAGTAATAATGATAATAATAATTATAACAAAAATAATTACACTTGATACATTATTGATGATGTCGATGGTTAATGCTTAACAAACAACAACAATAATAGATTATCGCACAATAAAGAATAGTACTAACAATAATTTATTATGAAAAAATTGAAAACATAATATTAGCTAATGATGACAATAATGATAATAACGATAAATGATAAAAAGATAATGATGATATTGTTTAACAACACATAATGGGATAACATAAATATTGATAATGATCATTATGAATTATGATAATGTAATCTGACATTAATATACAAATAGATAATAGCAACAATAATAGCAAAAATGACATTAACAATAATAATGATGATAACAATGACGATAACGACAATAACAATAATGGTAAAAAAATAATAATGATAATAATGACAATAATAATGGCAATAGCAATAACCATCTTTATGACGATTACAATAATGATGATAATGATAAAATGATAAAAAAAGAAAAAAAAAAGTATATATATATATATATATATATATATATATATATATATATATATATATATATATACATAATAAGGACAATATTCCGAATATTTATGATCAAGATAATAATAGCAATGGTAATGATAATAGCAATGATGATAATAAATATAATAACAAAAAGGAAAATAATAACAATAATGATAATAATAAAGGTAACAAAAACAACATTGTGATAACTCATAACGAGGATAATGATAGCAAAAATATTAATGATAATAGTAATAACAATAATAACAATCATAATCATAATTCATAAAAAAAAAATATATATATATATTTTTTTTTTTTCTTTCAATACCCTGAGAAGCTTCATATATATAAAGATATAAAAAAAAATCTGAAACAACACCATTTGAAAATATTGCAAGACTTTGATCATTAAAATCACTCATCCTTCTCTAACTAATTTCCTGGGAAAGATTGTATTCTGTGCAACTGTTATATGCAAGTTTTCCGTTGCAGGTTGGGTGTATAGGGCCTCATATACCGGTGTTATCTTCTAGCATTGCATAATTGCAAAACAATTAATCTTGCGTATCTGCCGACGACAGAAACTAAAATGTTGCCAAACAATTTTACAGTTTGCAATGCCTTTTTTTTTGGGGGGGAATGTTTCTTAGATAATAATAGTAACAATGATACCAATAAGATAAATGATGATAATAATAACATCAATAATAATGTTTAAAGTAATAATAATAACATCAATAATGATGTTTAAAGTAATAATAATAACATCAATAATAATGTTTAAAGTAATAATAATAACATCAATAATAATGTTTAAAGTAATAATAATAACATAAATCAATGATAACAATGATGATAATAACCTTTTGGGGGAGAAATGTTTCTTAGAGTTATGATTCAATATCTTATTGTTTTTCGAAAAACTTATATTAAAAAATCAAAAGTTTCAGGTAAGTCGACCTTTTATTTTGATTTTTATTGAATTTATCTTTTGCTTTTACTATTAATAATGATATTAATTTAATGATAATGATGATGATAACGATGATGATTATAAAGATAATAGGATTTTCAACAATGGTGATGATGACAAACAATAGTAATAATAAAAAGGATAACAATAATGATTATAACAATGATAATTAAATCGAGAACGATAAAGATAACGAAAATAAAATCAATGGTAATGATCATAATCATCATGATAAGCATTACAACGTCAACAATAATAATAATTATAACAGTAATAATATTGATAAGAATGATAGCAATGATAATTATAATAGCAATAATGACTTGAAAAAAGAACAGTTAAATACAATGATAACAAAGATGATACTAATCATGCATGAAATAATAGATGCATAAATGATAATAATGATAATAATAATGATGATAATAATGATGATAATAATGATGATCATAATGGTAGAAATATTCATAATGATTATAATGTTGTGATGATAATAATAACTTGACATGATAATGAAAATACTGATGATAATAATATGAATAATAATAATCATAATGATAATAATAACGACAACGATAATAATCATGATGGCGAAATAATTATAATGATGATAATGATAAGGATAATATCAACAATAACAATGACAGTAATGATATTATTATGATAATAATAATAAACAATGATAATAACAAGAACATTCAAAATAATGATGATAATGATAACAGTGATGATAGTAACAATGACACCAATAAGATTAATGATGATAATAATATCAATAATAATGTTTAAAGTAATAAAAATAACACAAATCATGATAATAATGATGATAATGATAATAATGATAATGAAAATAACGATCATGTTTACAGTAATAACATCATTATTATTATTGATACCCTGATGTAGTAAAGAAAAAATTATATTGCTGATAATGATAATGATGATTATAATGATAACAATAATAACAATAATATGATAATGATAATCATGATAACGATGTGAACAATGGCGGTAGCAATAATCATGATGATAACAGTAACAATAATATGAATGATAATTATGATAACAATTACAATGATGATATGATGCTAGCAATAATAATAATTATTATTATTATAATAGTATTAATGATGCTACTGTCAATAGTAATAATGATGATGAAATGATGATAATGATGATAATGATAATAATAATAATAATAACAATAACAATAATTATTACAATGATGAAGATAATAACGATAATAATAATGACAATGATAATGATAGCAACAATGATAACAATGATAATGGTAATAGAAATATGAGTTATGATAATGATAACAATAATAACACTAATAATGATGGTAATGCTGGCAGCATTATATGAATAACAATTGTAATAATAATGATGTTACTGCAGATAGTAATAGTAATAATAACTACATTATCATTATTGATATTATCATCATTATCATCATTATTATCATTATCATTTTTATTGTCATTATCATTTGATATATGAATAATGACAATGATAATGACGATAATAATAATAATGATAATGATGACAATGATGAAGATTATTATGATAATAAGAATGTTTATAAAAATAAGTACAATAAAGATACAATTGTAATAACAATAAGATAAATGATGATGATAATGCTAATCATATTAGTGATAATGATAATGAGAATGATGATAATAATGATGAAATTGATAATGAAAATTATACTGATAATCATATAAATAATGATAATGATAATATTAAAATGATAATAATGATAACAATAACAGTAATGATTGAAATAATGATGATAAACGATATGATAATAATAACAATAACGATATCAATGACAGTAATAGCAACAGTGACGATACCAATAAAAGGAAAATAGCAAAAATGATGAAAAAAATAATATTATTTAGGAGAAAATTTGAAAATAAATCAGCTGATGATATATATTTTTTTATCATCATAACAACAATATTAATACTATCAATCATATTAATAACAAAGTATTAGATATGATGATAATGATGAAGAAATTCACTTCCAATATTACTGATGTTAATGATAATAATAAAATATAGCTATACTAATAACAGTTAAAATGGCAGCTAACAGTTAAAATAATGTTAGTAATAATAATATAATTGCTCATCATAATAAAATACTGATAGTATACTAACATTATAATATAAATCATATTATGAGTAAAATCTACAAGAAAACATACGACAAAGAGAAACAAAAGAGACGTTAATAATACAATGCAATGAGCAATAAACAAATGGTTTTCAAATTGGGCGAGCAATCCCTAAGACTTTCACACATGGGTATGACTGAATTGTTAAGAGTAATTAGCGAGGAGAGAGTTATAATGACCCATATTTTGGCGTAATTACAATATGATGAGGTTGATATTGATAATGATAATAATGATGATATGAATGAGGATGATAGTGATGATGATGATGATGATGATGATGATGATGATGAGGATGATGATGATGATGATGATGATGATGAGGAGGAGGAGGAAGAGGATGATGATGATGATGATGATGATTGTGGTGATGATGATGATGATGATAATAATAATAATAATAATAATAATAATAATAATAATGATAATGATGATGTTGATAATGATAATAGTAATAATCATGATGATGATAAAAATGCTGGTGATGATGATGATGATGATGAAAAAGACGATGATAATGATGAGGAGGAGGATGAATATAATGATGACGCTGATGATAATGATGGAGGTAAAGATAACTATAACAATAGAAATATGAACAATAACAATAGTCATGATAATGGCCATGATAACAATGATAACACTGATAGTAGTGATAGTAATGATAATGAAAATATAGCAAATAATGTAAATAAGGATAATGATAATAATAATGATAACATCAAAAACGATAATGATAATAAAGAAATTAATAACAATCATGATTATAATGCTGTTGATGATAATAAAGATAAGAGGAATAGAAATGATAATAAGAATTATAGAAATTATGAAAAAGTATTAAATACGGTGAATATAAATATTACAATAAATAAGATGATGCTAATAAGAATAATAATCGATACTACTACTAGTATTAATGATAAGATAGTAATAACATGATGATAATAATGATGATATGAATAATGATAACATTAACAGTAATGATAATGAAAATAATAATGATGGTAATAATTACAATGATAATATGAAAAGGATGATAATGCTGAGGATGATGCTAATGAATAATAATAACAATAGGGATGATAATGAAAATGATAATAATCCATATGATGATAATGATAATGATAGTATCCATATTATTCATAATAATAACAACAATAATGATACTAGTAATATCATAACAATAATTGTAGATCTAAAGATAATAATTATTATTATGATATCACTAATGATCATAGTAAATAATAATATTAATGATAATAATGACAAGAACAAAATGATAACAATAACAATAATGATAAGCAGATTCGTAATCGTAATATCAATAAAATGATAATAATAACAGGTGATGAAAATGATAGTAATAATAATAGTAATAATAACAGTGATGATAAAGGTAATAATGCTGATAACAATGATAATGATTATAACTATAAGGATAATGATAATAGATGTTAATAACAACAACAGTAATACGAACAATGACACTAACAGCTGAAGTGACAACCGCTATAATGATAATGATGCAGAATATTGACACTGATGATAATAACAAATACAATAAACAAAAATTATGATATTAAGAAAAAAGTGATGATAGTGATAATAACAACGATAATGATAATAGTAATGATAATAACAATGATAATGGTAAGAGTAATGATAACAATCAAAATGAATAATAAGATTCATAACAAAAATTGAAATGATAATGAAAACAAAAATAATAACAATGATATTGTAATGAAAAAAATATATATATGTGTCATAAAATACTATCCAAAAATGTAATGATGATAATAACAAGGATGATAAGAATTGTAATCAACAATAAAGAAAGACAATATCAACAATGATAATAATGATGATATTAACAATAACAATAACAATGAAATAACAATAATGATGATGATAATGATAATGATAATGCTGAAAATGATGCTAACAACAATAAAAATGATAATTGTCATGATAATGATAAAAATACTAATAATATTAACCCTAATATTCACCATTTATATCACTGATGATAATAATACAAATAATGACAATTATAACAATTACATCAACTGTATTAACATGAACAAATTAGTCATAACAACAACAACAATAATAAAATAAGAAGGATGATGATAATGGAGACTGTGATAATGATATTGATATAATTAAATAATTGGATGAATTATAAGGAGGGTAGTGATCAGAGTATTGCATAATAATGATATAACATATAGACATTAACAATTATGACACTGATAACAATAATATGATAACCGAAGTAAAAATAATGAATATGATAATAATAATAATGTTAGTAACAAGAATAAGGATGATAGTAAGAAAAATGATAATCATAATCATATTTCTGATATTTGTATTAATGATAACAATGATAGTTATAATAATTCATAATCAGTAATCATATCAGTAACAGTGATCAAAATGATAAGAAAAATAGTGAGAGTGCTAACAATAACAGCTAAAGATTAAAACAATAATAATCAAGATGATAATAATAATGATAATGATAACAATAAATGACAATAACAATACAGATAAAAATAATACAGATGATTATATTAAGAGATGATAATGATAATGATGATAATGATGTTACCAACGATAATAATGATAATGATTATGATAATGAATATGATAAGGGTATCATTGATGATAAGAAAAATAATAGGAATATTAAAGATAACAACAATTATATCAGATAATAATAATCATTATTCACGAAACTTGGTAAAGAATAATAAAAAAAATCCAAGTAAGATTAATAGCTAATCCTCTTTAACGAAAGCCGGAAAGCATATAATCAAATCGTAAATAATGATCATTTTCCTATATCAAATCAAAGAGCAAAATATATACTCACGAATATCGAATTATAGACTTGTCCAAAGAAGATAATTGGAACCCTTAGAGTGATTTCAGGAGACGAAATGTCGTCGAAAGGTGGTAGGCTCGTATCCCCTGCATCCTTTCCGAAATTGTAGAAATAGGACTTTTGGACAGCTCCCGAAGAGGCTATGAGGGC
>BOPN01002905.1:121217-136217 GCA_017312705.2 Penaeus japonicus | reverse complement strand
CCCTCTCTATATATTTATTAGTCATTCAATCTATCTATCTATCAATTTATCTCTCTCTCTATCTCTCTCTCTCTCTCTCTCTCTCTCTCTCTCTCTCTCTCTCTCTCTCTCTCTCTCTCTCTCTCTCTCTTTCTCTCTTTCTCGTCGTACGGGGAGTATATGTATGTTATATGTATATGTTTATAAGTTTGTATCTGGATATGTGTTTATGCGAATGGCATGTTTGTGTGCCATAGCATGTGTCTTGTGAATGGGTGTGATTATGCGCGTGTTGAGCTGTCTTGTGTTCATTTACCTCTATTGCAAAATGTATTCATAACTGAACTCAATCTAGGATCTCGGGTAATGACGAAAGATAATAGTAATACCAATAATACTAACAATACTAATAATACTAATAATACTAATTAAAGTTCACAAAATTACACACAAACACAAATGTGAATCACACAAATAGATACAAACGCAGATACAGGCAAAGATAGACCCGCACTCACGTACACACATAAACAAGTCCGCAATTACTCCCTCACAACCGCAGACACAAAAATGAGATATATGCAAATGTATGTGAATAAATATGATTAATATGCAATTGCCCACAGCTAATATTTTCCATGCAATGTAATCTTGAGCAAGTCCCTCTAGTTTCATAACATTCATGAGCATTCCCACCTCTGAGTTTTGACATAGAAAAATACATAGAAACAATAGCATATGCCGATAGGATGAGTGACTGTGAGAGAGAGAGAGAGAAAGAGTGTGAGAGAGAGAATGATAAGGGAATCTCTCTCTCTCTCTCTCTCTCTCTCTCTCTCTCTCTCTCTCTCTCTCTCTCTCTCTCTCTCTCTCTCTCTTCTCTCTCTCTCTCTCTCTCTCTCTCTCTCTCTCTCTCTCTCTCTCTCTCTCTCTCTCTCTCTCTCCCCCTCTCTCTCTCTCTCTCTCTCTCTCTCTCTCTCTCTCTCTTTCTCTCTCTCTCTCTCTCCCTCTCATCCTCCCATCCCTTCCCTCCCTCCCTCCCTCCCTCCCTCCCTCTCTTTCATTCTTTCCCATTCCCTAACACAGATGAACTGATCATGTACAATATGCATTAGTGTGAATTATTGCAAGAAAAAATAGGGGGAATATAGATAGGAAATTGCAATCTATGTGTATGGGAGGAAATCCAATTTTGACTTTGGAAGATAAAGGCCCTAAAAATGTTGGTTATTTATTGTAAAAAGAAGTACATATATATGGTTATATGAGAGGATAACGGTTTGAGATGCTGGGAGTTTGTAGAGAGAGAAAGATTATTGCAATTGCTGGTGATATTGCTAGGACGAGGATGATGGTTTTAATCGGTTTCTTTATTATCATCGTTGCTGATGTATTTTTTTATTATAATTATTGTTATAGTTGTTATCATTACTGTTATCTTTATTGTTATGTTTATTATAATTACTATTATCATTATCATCATCAATGTCATTATCGCTAATTGCTAATATCAATATCATTATTTTTTTATCATTATCAATATCATCGTGAATACAGTTACCATCTTTCCTATTATCAATATGAATACAATTATCACCATTTATACAATTGATATCCTTATCATTACCATTGCTCTTACTTTTGTTATTGTTATTATTTCTATCATTATCAACATCATTATAGTCATAACTGTCTTAGAGATTATCAAAAGTATTTTTATTATCCCATCAACATCATTTTCGTCATTATGAATATTAGTATCAGTATTAGTTATCGTAGTAGTGATAGAAGTAGGTGGAAGTCATGGTTACAAAGGGAAAAGTGATAGTAAAAGTAGTCGTTTTTTATTACTACTGTTGCAATGGCTTTTCCTATTGCAGCAGCAATATTAGTCGTGTCTGACAAGAACCAAAGACGGTGATGGACAGTGTTTACAAGCGCAGACAGCATGGCTTTGTTTACAGTAATGTGTGACCTTTGGATACCTCACGTAAATTGCAACATTTAATTTCAGTTTCGATTGAATATGTCTCCTCAATATCATCTTGAAATTCTGGAAGGAGATATAGAAACCAAGACTAAAGGTTCGACGCTTTCAATTTGAAAGGTTACGGGTTTTTTAGTCGTATCTTAAAAAAAAGAAAAAAAAAAGAAAAAATCTATTCTAGTATGTAAATAGAGCTTTAGCGTGTTTACGGAACTACTCTCATAAATAACTCGCGGCTGGAATTCCTCAGATGAATATTTCAATCTTCAATCAATCATATGTATGCCGTGGCACGCCCTTCTCGCTGTGAAACTTGACCTGGGTACACAGCAGTGGGCGTGCGAGTTGTCAGTTGTTGTGAGTCAAGTTCTTACGAATATCGTAGAAGTTTCATTGATCTTTCACTTGGGTGAACTTCATCTGATGATTGGAGGAACATGTAACCATAGTTACTGCTGGGAGGAAAAACAGTACATATCCTATTCGTCTTAAGGGGACATTCATTGCTAAGCCTAAAATGCTTAAAGCACATCCATGCATAAAGTCAGCGATACCTTTCCTTTTTAGAATTCCTCTATGCCTTCTCAAAGACAGTTATTCTTGTCACAACATTGTTTGCAATTTGGCATTTTAGGTTCATAATCCCCTCTAAAATCTGGCTAAATATTCATTCATTCTTCTTGAGCGATACAACATACACATTGGGATCCCCTCATAATGATAAGGATCCTATCTAACGGCTACTATGTTGTTACTTGTAGTCCTTGGGTGTTCCCTCGAAAGCTCCGTTTCCTAACAGGTGTTTGGACTGGGCCAGGAACCGGAGATCAGATTCTGCAGCGAAATTAATTTCTTTTAATTCCCTCCTGATTACAAAAGTCTACAAAAGTGACCAAGGACTGAGGTAAAAAAAAGTTTTTTTTTTAGAATAACTGTCGTGAAGAAATACTCTGGCCGAACCCATAGAGAACCGACAAGAAACGTAAATGATTCGAAATTCCCATATTCTAACATCCTGCTGCCCTTATCTACGAATCCGCATCAGCTAATCCACTGAAAATCAGTCACCTGTCTAACCACCACCGCAACTTTCTTCCTCTCAGAGTCTCTCGACTTCTCCTATCCCTCCCCAACAGGTGCGGGATAGAACTATAAATATTTACATATTGAATTATAAATCGTCAACTCTTGCAACCTGGTGATGCAACCCCAGCCACTTTACAAACACGAAAAAAAATCTCTATATTTTTATTATAAACTGGGACACTACTGTACATCCGTGTTTTGCAACTAATTCTGCCCAGCGATGTGGAAACAACAATTGACAGCTAATAGCAATGGGAAGATGACATTTCTTTGAGATAAGATGATTAAGATGAAGATCTAAAGCAAGATAAAGATTTAAGAGAAGATTTAGGAATAAGTTACCTTGAGATGGGATTCAACCCTATGCAACTTGCACAGAATTCACCTATGGTTTCTTTCATCGATGCACCTTGATGAGTACGGTTTCGAAATCGGTTTGATATCGGGAAATCGGAAGTGTGTCGATTTAATAATTATCGGCATGGTAGGTGCTTGATTAAATATCTAGGAAGATGGGGAGTAGGAGCATCGTAAATACTGTGGCATTAACATATGAAAAAATAACAAGACTTTTGTAAATATTCAGTTCATTCATGTCAGTTTAGTTTTTTATTAATGTGCAAACATTGCATAAATCATTTTTGTTTCATGTATAAGCTTCATAAACACTTACGTAGGCACTGCAGAACTAAATGCATCTCGACAAAATTAGATGTTTAAAATGCATTAAAGGTAAATGAAAATCATATAGCCACTCTGCATTTGCAATGACATATGCAATATATGAAAAAATAAATACTCAAACAAACGATTTTGAGAAAATAAACTCACAGCCCAATATTCTCTCCGGAACACACCAGATGAAACTGCTTTGAATAAACGATGAAGAAAAATCAGGCCCTTGACAAGGCAGCTGTGCCTCGCCTCTCAAAGGAAGGAAAGTAGAGTCACTGAACAAGGTAACAGCTCTACCAATCAAAATGATTTTTTTTTTTTTTTTTTTTTTTTTTTTTTTTTTTTTTTTTTTTTTTTTTTTTTTTTAGTCCTGGTGCTTTGGTCATAACCATTGAAGCAACAGTAGCACGTAGCAACAACAACCAAAACAATAACAACAATAACAATGGTCAGGTGGTAATCATTTTGTTAGATATACAAGGAGGTAAAAAAAAAAAAAAAAAAAAAAAAAAAAAAAAAAAAAAAAAAAAAAAAAAAAAAAAAAAAAAAAAAGGTACCCTGATAAGTAACACATTTAATAACCAACAAGAAATTGACGGTACAAGTGAGCCACCTCTCGTAGCACTGGGAGGTGAAAAGTCAACATATCAACCTGCTAACACATGAAAGGAAAATAAGGATTGCTCTAAATGCATTCAGATTCTGGGCAAGTAGGCTGAAAATCCTATATGATGTTCGCATCATCGTAATCCTAAGTGATCGAGACTTGATATATGTGACTGTATGTAGCCGTGCGTAATCGAAATGAGGATGAGGAGCGAAAGAGAAACGGACATGGACTAAATAGAACAAGATTATAGATCATACGAGATGAGAAGAAGAAATGTGTCCGTGTAAGACTCACCAATGTTATATCAGAGTTAGAAGAAGAAAAAAAAACAAAAAAAAAAAAAAAAAAAAATATATATATATATATATATATATATATATATATATGTATATATATATATATACATATATATATATATATATATATATATATATAAATATATATATATATATATATATATATATGATTTTGTGAATTAAGTATAGCACTTTCCGTTTTTTCTATTACCTAAGTTATATCAGAAAGAGAGAGACAGAGAAAGAGATAGAAAGTAAGAGAGAAATAAATAAAGATAAAGAGACAGAGAATAAGAGATGGATAGACAGACAGACAAAGAGAGAGAAAACAAGCAACCCTTGACAGTGCACAGGTCTGTGAAATGGAGTACAACTTAATGGTCACAGAGAGGTTCACATAAACGGGGTCCAACTAGAGAGGGTAAAGCAGAGTATTATGCAATATGTTTGAACCAGGTTAAGTACTCGTTAATGGCGGAGGACGCCCATGAGCGAGGCTATTTTGAAGGGCGTGAGGGAGGAGTAGTGACAGCTCGGTGAGTGAATGCATGAGCGAAGTACAGTGGCCTGTGAATTTGCATTTGATATATGGTTGCATAGTTATTATAATTATGATCTAAGGATTGAGAACTTTCTTTTTTTTAAGTTGCAGCAACAGGCGTAGTAGTAGTGGTGGTAGCAGCAGTGGATGCAGTAATAGCAGTAGTAGAGGGAGAAGGGGTAATAATAGTAATGATAGTAGTAGCAGTAGTTGTGGTAGAAGCAGTAATGATAGTGGTGGTAGTAGTAACAGTAGTAGTAGTAACAGCACCAGAAATAGTAGTAGTAGTAGTAGTAAAAGTAGTAGCAGTAGTAGTAGTAACAGCAGCAGAAATAGTAGTAGCAATAGTAGTAGTAGTAGCCGTAGTAGTAGCAGTAGCAACTACAACAACAGTAGTAATACTAGTATAATACTAGTCGCACTGGCACTAACAGCAGTATCAGTACCTATACTAATACTAGTATATAACAAAACAACTTAAAAGAAAAGAAAACTAAAATAGAAGGAAGCTTCCATTAAGAAAGGTGTACATGGGTGCAACAGGCAGACAGAAACCATAGCTGTCATGTAAAATATGTATATGAGCATTTAATGGTGTTATTGCATGGCAAGGGTGCCTTAATTGTCTGCATATTAATGAAGGGAAGGGAACATATTCTGCTCCTGGGGATTTGAGCCCAATTCAGAGCGCATTGCTACTTGCAAGCCCTAAGACCGGATTAGAAACGCTTGGGGAAAAATGCGGGGAGAAATATCTTGCTAATTATAGTTTAATATGTGGGGGGGAAAATTGCATCCATTATGTACTTCGATTTATTGGGATTGAATGATGGAGTTTTGCGTGTGTGTGATGAGTATTAGCGTTGTTGATGTTTTTTATTGGTTGTTATCTTTATTATCGTTATCATTATTGTTGTTATTACTCGTGTTATGATATTGATTATGATTACTATTATTGCTGTTGTTATCATCATCAGCAGCAATATTATTATCAGGATTATTATCATCATCAACATTATTATTATCAGGATTATTATCATCATCAGCATTATTATTATCAGGATTATTATCATCATAAGCATTATTATTATCAGGATTATCATCATCATCAGCATTATTATTATCAGGATTATTATCATCATCAGCGTTATTGTTAACATCCTTATCATCATCATCAGCATTATTATTATCATCATTATCATCACTATCCCTTTTTATCCTACGTCCCTTTTATCACTACCATCCTTATCACCATTATCTTCATTCTCTTCTTCCTCTTCTTCCACAGACAAGCGTCGACGGCAACGTGACGATCAGCACGTTGGTCGTTTCCCCTCAACCTAAAGACGACGGGACGACCTTGGAGTGCGTGGCGGAGAACAAGGCGACGACCACCGTGTTGAGTGACGCCAGACACCTCACTGTTCACTGTAGGTATTGTGTGGGCGTTTTGGATGGGCGTTTTGGATGGGTGTTTTCGATGGGCGTTTTGGATGGGTGTTTGATTTTTTTTTTTTTTTTTTTTTTTTTTTTTTTTTTTTTTTTTTTTTTTTTTTTTTTTTTTGGGGGGGTGTTATTGTATGGCTGCTGTGTAAATATTGTTTTGAACATTTTATAAGGATTGTGCTATGGGGATATTGTGCAGGTGTTTGTGGAAGTATTGTGTAGCTATTGTGTAAGGATTGTGTAAAGAGATGTAAAAATATTGTGTGGATGATGTGTTGGTATTTTGAATGTATCGTGTAAGTATTGCGTGGGCGTTGTGTAAATATTGTTTAGCTATTTTGGGTATTTTTGTTCAAGTATCGTTCAAGTATTGTTCTATCGATGTGTAAGTTTTATGGTGATAGTGCGTTTGGTTATCAGGGGGGGGTAGGGGGGTAGAGATGGGTAGAGGGGGAAAGGGAGGCGAAGAAAGAACAAAACAAAAGCTAGAGATTGATATCATCCACATAATTCTCCAAAGAGCTAAATTAGCATATATTCTTTGTTTTTATTCTGATACTCCAGAAGAGTGCTTATCGCGTGACGAATAAAATCACTCCAGTCAGTTGAGTGCGGATTCACTTAGAAATAGTTCTGTTTTGTGCCTCACTGTGATTACACACACACACACACACACACACACATACACACATATTTATATGTGTGTGTGTGTGTGTGTATAAATATATGTATATATACATATATATCATATATATATATATATATATATATATATATATATATATATATATATATATATATATATATATATATATATATACATATATATTTATATATATATATATATATATATATATATATATATATATATATATATATATATATATTATATATATATATATATATATATATATATATATATATATATATATATATATATATATATATATATATATATATACACACACATATGTGTGTGTGTGTGTGTGTGTGTGTGCATGTATATATATATATATATATATATATATATATATATATATATATATATATATATATATATATATATATATATATATATATAATATATATGTTATAGATACTTCCCGATTGACTGGAATTTAACGATCTTCCCAACACATTTTTGAAAACACAAATTTATCGCAGAAGTTTCTTTCGGTTTTGTTTATTCCGTTTGGATTCGTTGCACAAGTTTAATGCAAGTTGATAGATGGAAGAAGTAGTGGAGGAGGAGGAGGAGGAGGAGGAGGAGGAGGAGGAAACGGAGGAATAAAGCAAGAAGACGAGGTGGAGGGGGGGGGGGAGGAAAAGGAGGAGGAGGAGGAGGAGAAAAAAGAAGGAAAGGAAAAAGATGATGATGAGGAGGTGTAAAGAGGACAGAGAAGAAAATGATGCGATAACGATGTTGATAATGACAACATGATCATAACATTGATGATAATGATACTGGTGATGCTGCTGCTTATTAATTAAGATAATCACCTTGATGATGATGATAATAATTAAATCATGAGGGTGAAGATGATATCTGCGACGATGATAATGATGATAATCATTATGCTGATAATTATCGTAAAAATAAAAAATGATGAGATAGATGAATATACAAAAAAAACATTAATATATTGCAATCCTCTACATGATTTAATTAATACCCCTGAATACGAAATACTTTTATCTCTGTTCCGAACATCTCCCCCTTAAACGCCATAAAACGATATTCATTGCATACTCAGAGCAATCTACGGAGCAATACCCATGCAACATTGCAACCATATAAGCTAGAGTCTTTGGCTTAAAGAATGCAGTTGTTGCAATCGTGGTGTGTTGATCGTCAATATGTGTGCAAAGTTCTCTTCGGTGATTCCTGTCATTTTTTATCATTATGATTTATCATTGAATTTTTTTTCCTGGCTGAGTTTAGTGTTTGAGAATGGAATGGCTGGATTTTCTCTCTCTCTCTCTCTTTCCTTCTCTGTTCATTTATCTGTCTATTTATCTCTATGTCTGCCTGGCTCTCTCTATCTCTCTATCTGACCGCTTATCTCTGTCTTCCTGGCTATATATCTATCTATCTATTTATCTATTTATTTCCTTTCTTCCTTCTTTCCTTATCTCTCTCTCTCTCTCTGCCTCTCTCTCTCTCTCTCTCTCTCTCTCTCTCTCTCTCTCTCTCTCTCTCTCTCTCTCTCTCTCTCTCTCTCTCTCTCTCTCTCTCTCTCTCTCTTTCTCTCTCTCTCTCTCTCACTCTTTCTCCTTCTCTCTGTTTCACACATCCTATTTTTTATGGTATTATTTTTGGGGTAAGAGAGGGGGAGGGAAGGAAAGAGGGAAGAAAGACGAGGAAGAGATAGAGATCGAGAGAATAAAGAAAGGGAAAGAGAGAGAGAGATTAAATCCCATTTTCTTTCCCATTTCCATTTTAAAAAAAAATTGTATCAAAGTTTACACCACCTTTTCTTTCCCATTTCCATAAAATAAATCGTTTCAAAGCTTAAACCACCTTTTCTTTTCCATTTTCATTTTAAAAATCTACATTTCAAAGCTTAAACCACCTTTTCTCTCCCATTTCCATAAAATAAATCTTCGTTTCAAAGCTTAAACCACCTTTTCTCTCCCATTTCCATAAAATAAATCTTCGTTTCAAAGCTTAAACCACCTTTTCTCTCCCATTTCCATAAAATAAATCTTCGTTTCAAAGCTTAAACCACCTTTTCTCTCCCATTTCCATAAAATAATCTTCGTTTCAAAGCAACCACCTTTTCTCTCCATTCATAAAATAAATCTTCGTTTCAAAGCTTAAACCACCTTTTCTCTCCCATTTCCATAAAATAAATCTTCGTTTCAAAGCTTAAACCACCTTTTCTCTCCCATTTCCATAAAATAAATCTTCGTTTCAAAGCTTAAACCACCTTTTCTTTTCCATTTTCATTTTAAAAATCTACATTTCAAAGCTTAAACCACCACCTTTCCTCTCCCATTTCCATAAAAAATCATTTCAAAGCTTAAACTACCACTTTTTCTCTCCCATTTCCATAAAGAAAATCGTTCCAAAGCTTAAACCACCACCTTATCTTTCCCATTTCCATAATAAGAAATAATTTCAAAGCTTAAACCACCACGTTTTCTTTTCCACTTCCATTAAAAAAAAACCTTCGTATCAAAACTTAAACCACCTTTTCTTTCCCATTTCCATTAAAAAAATCTTCGTTTCAAAGTTTATACCTTTTCTTTCCCCTTTCCATTTTTAAAAAAAAAAATCAATTCAAAGCTTAAACCACCACTTTTCCTTTCCCCTTTCCATCAAAAAAAAAAATCAAAGCTTAAACCGCCTTTTCTTTCCCCTTTCCCCACAGATCTGCCAACAGCTTCAGCCAGCTTCGGGTCATCACTCGACGCCAGTAACATCAAAGAAGGAGACGATGTATACTTCGAGTGCGCCATCGAAGCCAACCCAAAGGTGTCGCTCGTGTCTTGGAGACATAATGTAAGGTTCTTGGCTTCTTTTGAGGAAGGGGGGGAGGGGGGAGGGGGATTGAAGGAGGGGGGAGGGGGGATTGAAGGAGGGGTAAGGTAGATGATAAGGGGTAAGGGGATGGGGGGTGGGAGAGGAGGGGGTGTGGGTGGATGATAAGGGGTAAGTGGGTGGAGGGGGATGGGGTAAGGGGATGGGGGGGATGGGAGAGGAGGGGGTGTGGGATTGAAGGAGGGGCAGGGGAGGAGGAGGGGGTGTGGATGGATGATAAGGGGTAAGGGGATGGGGGAATGGGAGAGGAGGGTGGGATTGAAGGAATTGTAGGGTGGATGATAAGGGATAAGGGGATGGGGGGGAATGGGATAGGAGGGGGTGTGGGATTGAAGGAGGGGTAAAGGGGATGATAGGGGGTAAGTGGATAGGGGGGGGGTGTAGGATGGGATGGAGGAGGGAGAGATGTGGGATATGCACAGTGGTCGGAAATATTGATTTTTTTTATCAAATGTCATCGAGAACCAAATAAAAATTTAGAGACATGTCTGCAATATCAACATTTATCTTGCCTCTCTGTGTATTCATGATTTATTTCAACCATACGAGGAAGGTTAAACATATGAAAAAGGGCAGCTGGCGCCACGGGACTGGACCTCCCGAGCCTTGACCTTCTGATTATTACTATTTCAAGATTCATCTGCAACCTTTGCAATAAAATGATTAGAGACAAATATCTTTATTCCTCGTGTGTTCTCGTTTCATTTTAATTTTATCCATTCATTTTTCGTTAATATCTTTATCGGTTAGAGTTCTTATTCTTATCATCAGAATAAAATATTCCAGCTTAGCTTGGAAAGAGGTCAAATGGAAACAGAGATGATAAATGGGGAGATAGATGAAGGACAAGTAAAGAAAAAAATATTGAAAAGTAGGAGGAGAAGGAAAAGTAAAGACAGGAAGAAAGAGTGAGTGAAGGAGAAAGAGAAAGAAGAGAAAGAGAATTGTACAGTATATGATCACAGAATATTTACCCAAATGATTATAGATACAGCTATTCAAATAATCTAATATGTACAAACAAACAAATACAGATATAACGTTATATTAAGTAAACAAATTAATATGTATCTGAACTAACACGAACAGTCAACCAAAAATTATTTAATTACAAAGAACACGCATAAACGAACATCAAAACAACAACAAAATATACATTTAATTGCTGGTTAACTTGTAAACAACTCTAAGTAAACACATAAACATGAAGGGACAAACTTGTTTTTTTTCTTCAACTTTTGTTTATAATCTCTTTTCTCCTGAAAGAATCTCTCTCTCTCTCTCTCTCTGTCTCTCTCTCTCTCTCTCTCTCTCTCTCTCTCTCTCTCTCTCTCTCTCTCTCTCTCTCTCTCTCTCTCTCTCTCTCTCTCTCTCTCTCTCTCTCTCTCTCTCTCTCTCTCTCTCTCTCTCTCTCTCTCTCCCCCTCTCTCTCTCTCTCTCTCTCTCTCTCTCTCTCTCTCTCTCTCTCTCTCTCTCTCTCTCTCTCTCTCTCTCTCTCTCTCTCTCTCTCTCTCTCTCTCTCTCTCTCTCTCTCTCTCTCTCTCTC
The DNA here is from genome assembly GCA_017312705.2 of Penaeus japonicus. Taxonomy (NCBI): domain Eukaryota; kingdom Metazoa; phylum Arthropoda; class Malacostraca; order Decapoda; family Penaeidae; genus Penaeus; species Penaeus japonicus. Next base: position 124,507 of record BOPN01002905.1, on the reverse strand, counting down.
TCTCTTCCTCTCTTTTTTACTTTTCTCTCTCTCTCTCTCTCTCTCTCTCTCTCTCTCTCTCTCTCTCTCTCTCTCTCCTTTGCCCGCGCTCACTCTCATGATACGGGTATAAAAGACGGGGATACAAATGCACATAATTAATTATATATCTTTATATATATATATATATATATATATATATATATATATATATATATATATATATATATATATATATATATATATATATATATATATATATATATATATATATATATATATATATATATATATGTGTGTGTGTGTGTGTGTATATGTGTGTGTGTGTGTGTGTGTGTGTGTGATAATATAAATGATGATTCTCTTCAAAATAATTAGAAGAGTTGAAATGATTATTATCATAATAAAGATTATCATTGTCAACATTATCCTTATCATTTCATCCCTAATTGCTATGATTAGTAGCACTGTAGCATTATAATAATTTCCTGATTATTATTGCAACTGCAATTAACTACATTCTCTCTTCTCCCCTTTCCTTCCTTCTCCGTTTTCCCTCCTCATTTTTCCCTCCATCCCCTTCTCTCCCTCTCCTCCCTCACCCCTAACACGCCCTCTTCCCTTATTCCCCTCCCCATTTCTCTTCAATTCCCCTCTTCCATCTTCCCCCTCCCCTCCCTCTCTCTTTTCCCTCATTCCCATTCCTTCTTCCCGCCTACCCCTGTATCCTTCCTTCCTCCCCATACCTCCCCCCCCATCCACCCTCCCTCTGCCTCACATCCCTCTCGCTCCCTACCCTCCCCCTACCCCCTTCATACCTCTCCCCTCCCCCTCCCACCCATTTCCCCTCCACCCCCACCCCCCTTTCATCCTCATCCCCCTCCACCCTACCCACCATCCTCCCCCCTCCCCCCCTACCCTCCCCGCCTTACCTCCACCCCTCCACCCCTCCCCCAACCCTCCTCCACGCCTCCCCCCTCCACCCATTTCCCCTCCACCCTCCACCCCCTCCACCTCCCCCCGCCTCACCTCCCCCCTCCTCCAACCCCCATCCCACGCATCACGCCCACACAGAACCACGTGCTGTCCCACAACGTCAGCGCGGGCGTCATCATCAGCAACCAGAGTCTCGTCCTCCAGCGGGTGGTGCGGGCGTGGGCGGGGCTTTACTCATGCCACGCCCACAATCTCGTGGGCGACGGGAACTCTAACTCGCTGCGTCTCGATGTCAAATGTGAGTAGGGTGACTTTTTTAAAGGGGGGGAGGGGGGAGGGGGGAAGGGGAGGGGGGTGAGATGGTGAGTATGGTGAGAGTTTTGGTAGCTGTGATGAGTGAGGGATGTACTGTAGAGTGTGGTGAGTGGGGGGTATGGTGATGAGTGTGCTAAGTGTGATGAGGGTAGGATGGTGAGTGTGCTAAGTGTGGTGAGGGTAGGATGGTAAGTGTGCCAAGTGTGATGAGGGTAGGATGGTGAGTGTGCTAAGTGTGATGAGGGTAGGATGGTGAGTGTGCTAAGTGTGGTGAGGGTATGGTGGTGAGTGTGCTAAGTGTGACGAGGGAATGATGGTGATAATGCTAAGTGTGATGATGGCATGAACTTAACGTGGTGAGTGTGATGAGCAGGAAGTGGTGAATGTGATCTATTAGTAAGTCGATGTAATGATGGTATGATGGCGAGTGTGATACGATGGTGAGTATGATGAGTATGAGATAGCTAGAGTGATGACGAGTGTAGTGACGGTATGATGATTGGTGTGACGAGCAAGGGATAGTGAGTGTGATGAGCGTATGAAGAGTATGATGAACAAATACATAAATTAATACCATCTAAAAGGAATTAACTACATCAATATAATTCAAATAAAAAATAAGAAATAGATAGTGTCAGGATATTAGCGTAACGTTTATGTATATTTACGTAAACAAACAAATGAATTAGCGGGAGTAAATCCCCTTTGTTGTTCACTAAATCCTATTAATCCGTCTCTGGACATGGCTTTTTTTTTTTTTTTTAACTGTGGTGGTTTTTATCTTTTTTGTGGCTCTTTTTAGGGAAATTTTTGCTGAGCTTACGTTTATCGTTGTTATCATTATTAATATCATTATTATTATTATTTTCATTATTAGTATAATTAGTATTATCATCATCATTATCATCATCATCATCATCATCATCATCATCATCATCATCATTATCATCATCATCATAATCATTGTAATCATCATCATCATTCTCATCATCATCATTATCATCATTTTAATAATTAGTATTATTACGATTATTATTATAATTATCATTATTATTATCATTATTTATCATTATTCTTATTCTATATGTTTACTCCTTTCTTGTCTTTCCTTTTTCTTCTTCTTCTTCTTTTCCTTTTTTTCACATTGTTTAAATCTCTCTCTCTTTTTCTCTATCTTTCTCTCTCTCTCTGCCTTTCTCTCTCTCTCTCTCTCTCTCTCTCTCTCTCTCTCTCTCTCTCTCTCTCTCTCTCTCTCTCTCTCTCTCTCTCTCTCTCTCTATCTATCTATCTATCTATCTATCTATCTATCTATCTATCTGTCTGTCTATCTCTATATCTCTCTCTCTATATCTCTCTCTCTCTCTCTCTCTCTCTCTCTCTCTCTCTCTCTCTCTCTCTCTCTCTCTCTCTCTCTCTCTCTCTCTCTCTCTCTCTCTCTCTCTCTCTCTCTCTCTCTCTCTCTCTCTCTCTCTCTCTCTCTCTCTCTCTCTCTCTCTCTCTCTCTCTCTCTCTCTCTCTCTCTCTCTCTCTCTCTCTCTCTCTCTCTCTCTCTCTCTCTCTCTCTCTCTCTCTCTCTTTCTCTGTCTCTATGTCTCTCTCCCTCTCCCTCTCCTTCTCTCTATCCCTATCTAACTATCTATCTCGTCGCTCTTTCTTTTTCCCTCGTTTACCTGCACCTAACAACCTCTCCATTTCCTTTTCTTACAAAAAAAAAAAAAAAAAAAAAAAAAAAAAACGGTTTGCGAATAATTGGGTTTTCCTTTTTCCTTTTTCCTTCGTGCGATTTTACGGAGTGAATAAATCCATTCACTCGACTTACATAACAGCCTTTTCTTAACTGGTCTCAAGAAACGGGGCCGCCCCTCCCGATAAGCCGTGAAGGAAGTTCTAAAAGGGGGGAAAAAATACCATTTCTTACGCTAACTTGAGGTGATTTCCTCTCAATGTACTGAAGCGCAGAGGTGCATTGTTGATCTGTCGTGTTTTTGGAGAAGGAGTGGGAAGGGAAGGGAAGGGAAGGGAAGGGTGGGGAGAGAATAGGAGGTGGAGAGAGAGAGAGA
>BOPN01002905.1:113717-116217 GCA_017312705.2 Penaeus japonicus | reverse complement strand
AAACAAAAACATTACCAACTATTATGGTCATTTTGATGATTATGGTGATAATAGTAATTATGATTATGATTATATTGATGATGATAATGATAATGATGATGATATTAATTGCAATATCGATAACAATAATGATGATGATAAAACCAGTGATAATGATGATAATGATAGTAATAACAAAAATGATGGTAATGGATATAATTATGATAGAGTAGTGTTAATTATCATTATATTCATCATCATCATCATTATCTATATTCAATATCATTGTTATCCTTATCATTATTACTTTTATTATTGATATCATAATAATGATATCAATAATTGTAATAATGATAATGATGATAATGATAACAATAATAATGATAATAATAGAAATAATAATAATAGTAATAATGATAGTAGTGATGATAACAATAAAATGATAATGCTATTACTCATAACAGCCGTGATAATGATAAGAGTGATAATTGTAATAATGATAACAAGGAGGATAATAATGATAACAAAGATGATGCTAATAATAATGATAACGATGATGCTAATGATAATAACAAATATGATGCTAATAATGATAACAAAGATAATAAAAATAATAATCATTATTATTATTATCATTATTATTATTATTGTTATAATAATAAGTTTAAGAAAAAGAAGAAGAAAGATAATAATAATAATAATAATAATAATAATGATAATAATAAAAATAATAATATTGATAATAATGATAATATTAATAATGATAATAATGATAATAATTAATTATGATAATAATAATAATAATAATAATAATAATAATAATAATGATAATATTAATAATGATAATAATGATAATAATTAATTATGATAATAATAATAATAATAATAATAATAATAATAATGATAATGATAATAATGATAATAATAATAGTAATAATAATAATAATAATAATAATAATAATAATAATAATGATAATAATGATAATGATAATTAATGATAATAATAATAATAATGATAATAATAATAATAATAATAATAATAATAATAACAATAATAACAAAGATAATAACAATAATAACAAATGATAAGGATAATCACAACCACCACCCCACACAAAACCAACAACAACACTGACCCTGGTAATCGCCACAGGCAAGCCAGACCCGCCCAGTAACTGCACCGTCGTCCACCGCACTCGGACATCGGTGAGAATCCGTTGTTTAGCGGGCAACGACGGTGGCCTTCCACAGCATTTTCTCCTGAGAGCGAAGGTTGACCACGGGGAACACACCGTTAACGTCACCGCTTCCTCACGACCGACGTTCTTGGTGAGTATTGTAATTTGGGTCGGGTAATTGGAAATCTGTGATTTTGAGATTTTGAGTTGTATGTTTTATTATTATTATTGTTATTTTCTTTTTTTTCTTTCTTAATTTATCTATCTCTCTATTTTCATCTCTCTCTTTCTCTCTCTTTCTCTCTCTTTCTCTCTCTTTCTCTCTCTTTCTCTCTCTCTCTCTCTCTTTCTCTCTCTCTCTCTCTCTCTCTCTCTTTCTCTCCATCTCTCTCTTTCTCTCTCCATCTCTCTCTCTCTCTATCTATCTATCTATCTATCTATCTATCTATCTCTCTATCTCTATCTCTATCTCTCTGCCTCTCTGTCTATCCTCCCTCCATTTCTTTGTGTGTGTGTGTGTGTGTGTGTGTGTTTCTGTGTTTGTCTACGTTCACTTATGTGTGTGTTTACGTAGGCATGTGTGTGTGTTTCTTTACATGTTTGTCCTATTGCCTCTTATCTCTTTCTCTGCATCTCTATTTTCTCTCTTTCTTTCTTTAATTTTCTCTCGTTCTCGTATTGTCCTTTTTCATTTGCATGCACTGGCTCCTCTCGTGCATGACTGATTGTTTCTCGATTATTATGTTTACTCTGCTTTGTTTATGATTTTCAATTTGCCATGTGCACGTGTGAGCTTGCGCGTGTGTGTGTATGCGTATGTATGTGTTTGTGTTTGGTTGTGTATGTTTGTACGTGTGTGTGAGTGTTTGTGTTTATGAGTGTCTGTGTGTGCTTGCGAGTGTTTGTGTGTTTGCGAGTGTATGTGCGTTTGTGTGTGTGTGTCTGTGTGTGTGTTTGTGTGTTCTTTCCTTCTTAACCTCTTCCTTCCTTCCTCCATTTCCTTCACTTCGTCTCTTATTTACCTCCTTGTCTTCCTCCTCTTCCTCACACACATCAATTATCTTGTTTACCTCAATCTCTTATCTCTTCCTTAATCAAGTTATGCCTCAAAGGTCATTAATTCCTCTTAACTACACATCATTACCGACTTTATTGCAGTCACCGATACCATCATGCATTATTTCCCTTTTTTTTGTTTTTGTTTTTGTTTTGTTTTTTCTTGCTAACATAACACTGTATTGTATCAACATCAGATTAAATGATACTGAATTTACTTACGCTATTTTTGGGTCGTTTTGCTAATCATTGAGTCATTAAGGAAATCCTAATGAAGCTTTTTAAGG
>BOPN01002905.1:90000-92500 GCA_017312705.2 Penaeus japonicus | reverse complement strand
AGGGGGATGGGCGGACAATCTTCACGCTTTGTTCCTCCGAGGCGACCCTCCTCCTTCCTCTTCCTCCCTCTTCCTCTCTCCACCTTGCCTCCTCCCCTTTCCTTTCTCCTTTACCCTTCTCTTTTCTCCGGTCTTCTTCCATCTTGGTCATCTCGCTCTTCCCGTCTCCCTCCACCCTATCCCACCCACTCCTCCCTCCTCCTCCCTCCACCCAACCTCCTTCTCGGTCCCTTCTCCCTCCCCTCTCCTCCCTCCCTCCCCCTCCTCCCTCCACTCGTCCTCCACACATGAAATCGAACCTCGACCCCGATTCTTATTCGCACTCCAAAACAAAGACGAAATTCCCTTGTCACTCGAACTTTTTTGTGGAAGAGTGGAGGTGAGGGGCTGGGGGTAGGGGGGCTATAGGGAGGAGAGGAGAGGTGTAGAGGAAGGGAGGGGGAGGGTGAAGAGGGAGAAGGGAGAGAAAGGGGAATGGGGAGGGCGCAAGACAGTTAATGAAAGAGAGAGAGAGAGAGAGAGAGAGAGAGAGAGAGAGAGAGAGAGAGAGAGAGAGAGAGAGAGAGAGAGAGAGAGAGAGAGAGAGAGAGAGAGAGAGAGAGAGAGAGAGAGAGAGAGAGAGAGAGAGAGAGAGAGAGAGAGAGAGAGAGAGAGAGAGAGAGAGAGAGAGAGAGAGAGAGAGAGAGAGAGAGAGAATCGAACCAGCCATCAGATATGCAGATGTGACTAAGCTGGCTTCCTGGGCGTGCCAAGCCAGCAAAACGCGGTCGTCACCCTCTTCACAGTTATTGGAAAGACGCGCGATTATGGGTTTCCACGGCGAGCGAGGCGGCGGCGGCGGCGGCGCGGCCCTCTGGCGGAAGATCCCGCGAAACAAATGACTGTCGGAGTCCGTGCGCAGGAAACCGTTGACCGCAGGAGAGCCTATAACGGGGAGGAAGGGAGGGAGGGGAAGGGGCGAGGGGAAACAAGGGGAAAGAAAGGGGAGAAGAGGTCGGAAGGAAGGAGGGAGTGAGAAGGGAGGGAGAAGAATGGGAAGGCAATGAAAGTAGAGGTAGGAAGGAAGTGGCCGAGGAAGCGGTAAGGGGGCAAAGAAGGGGAAAGAGGTAGGGGGAAGGGGCTGAGAGGAGGAGGAGGAGGGGGAAGATGGGGAGCGAAAGGGGAGGAGGGGAAGGACGGGAGGGGGAGGAGGGGAAGGAGGGGGAAGAAAGAGGGAGAAGTTGGAGGGAAGAGGTGATAGGGTGGGAAAGAGGTAGGGGAGGAGAGTGGAGGAGATATAAAGATAAGGAAGGGGAAGGGAGAAAGAGAGGAAGGAAGGAGTAAATAGGGAAAAAGGGAGTAGCTCCAGGGAGTTACTCCAGGGCGGTTTAGAACAGGAGGACGAAGAGGGGAGGGATAGGCGGGGAAAGACGGGAGGGAGTGGCTGGAAACAAGAAGTTTAAGAGGGAAGAATAGGGGGGGGGGGGGGCAGGTTAGAGGATAAATCGGGAAAAAAGGTTTTCGTTTGGGTGATTTAGAGAGGATTTATCGAGGGAAAGGGGGGGGGGAGTAAGAAGGGAAGGGGAGGGGGTGGAGAGAGAGGTGGGAAGGGATAGGGAAGAGTTGGGGGAAGGGAGAGGATGGGGAGGGGGGTGGGGGTGGTGCATTGTAAGGGAAGGTGGGCGGGAGTGGAGGGCTTAATCTATATAAATTTAAGTAAATAAACTGAGAAATAATTCAGTTCTAGTTTTTGGTACTTTTGCTATTGACATTGTATTTAAATGAAAGGATTTCAGGGTAATGATGAATTCAAAATGTCAGAAACAACTAATAGTATGATAGAGATTTTACGGGAATACTTCTGTATCAAACGGTACGATGGTATATAAAGCTAGGGAATATATTGATGAAAAGATCAACGAAGAACACTTTTATGACCAGCAAGGGGTTACGCCCCCACCTTTCTTACCTCTTACTATTACTTCATTTTAGGGAGCTAGCTACTATCTTCGCTCTTCCTCTCTCTTCTTCTTTTCGAGACTCTGATTCTCTTCTTTTCTTTCGTATTCGTATTCGATGAAAAGATGGTAGATAACGATTGCGCGTGAATATATAAGCAAAATAAGGTGCATACTCCTTATTTGTGAATCGCCTGTTTCGAATACCGCGCCCGAAACAGGAGGCGTGTGTTTCGGTTTCAAGAAGCGAAGGTGGCAGGTAAGACTGACTGCTAATCTTGGAATGAACTTTTTTTATTTTATTTTCCTTTTGTTAATGATGAAGACGATGCATGTTGAGGCAGAAAGGAATATGTATTTTAGATATTGATGTGATTTAGCGAGGGTGTAGGGTAGATATTAAATAATGAACTAAGAGAAAAAAGTAATGAAATCAATCTCGTAATATAGTGATAGATACATTAATTGTAGATGTACGTTTAAATTCTATAATAAAATATGGTTTTTATTTTCTTTAAAAAATCACATCCCATATGGACGAAAATATACATTGAATTACGAAA
>BOPN01002905.1:77500-80000 GCA_017312705.2 Penaeus japonicus | reverse complement strand
CGCCGAGGAATTAATCAGCGTCTTGCATCCAATACCGATTGACGAGGCGGCCATAACCGTCGCAGCGGCTCAGCTGGGGAGAACCGCTCCCCCTTGACAGGTGAATAAACGACAATTGGAAGAGATCCATTACTCCTGCGGCCCCACCCGCTCCTCCTCAGAGTCTAATTGGTAGTTAAGAGCTGACGCCTCAAGCCTCCCTAAGGACGAGAGCGCCACACCTCTCGAACAGCTTGATTGGTCGCCGGGAAAAGGGAACTGCCGCGAAGGAGGCGCCGCGAAGGGAGCGCTGACTGACGGAGTGGCGGCGCGGCGCGGGGAAGCCCTCGCTTCGCTTCCGGCTTTCCAAGTTTAGCGGTGCAGTTATCGGTAACATTGTCGTTAATACCTTTATCCTTATTATTATTGTCGTTATTATTATTGTTATTACTCTAATCATTAGTATGATTATAATTGATATCATCAATATCATCAATAGCATTATCATCATAATCATAATCAATATCACTGTATGCGGCATCAATTACTCAATATCTTTAATGTAAAACGTTTCTTCCAAACAGCAAAAGTAGAAAAGCCCAATAAAGACACACAGACGAAAATAGACAAATAGATAGGGAGCGAAAACGACCAGTTCAGCCAGCAAGCAACAGGAGCAACAACAAGAACACAAACGGAAGGAAATCGAGGACAATAGATTCGAGTGACATTTCCTCCCCCCCCCCCCAACCACCAGCAGCGCTCAAACATCTTCCCCTCCTCCCCACCCTCTTCCCTCTCCCCTCTTTCTCTCCTTCTCCTCCCCTCCGTTCTCTCCACACTTATCTAGTCGTTCCTCCTGCCCCCCCCCCCGCCCCCCTCTCACGCCCTCTCCTCCTCCCCTTATCCCTCCTTTCCTCTCCCCAACCTTTCCTCTCCCCACCAGTTCCTTCTCCAAATGTCACCCCTCTTACCCCCTTCTACCCCCCCCCCCCACCTTACTGCTATTCTCTCCCCTCGACATCTACCCACCTCCCATACCCTACCTATCCCCCCCCCCTTCCCAACTTGCCCCCTTTCTACCTCTTTCCCCAACCCCTCCCACCCAATCTCGCTTCCACCCACCCTACCTACCCCCTCCTCTCCCCCTGTTCCTCCGCCACCTCCCCCTCTCCCCCCTCCTTTCATCCACCTACCCCACCTACCCCCTCTCCCCCCCTCCTTTCATCAACCTACCCCCTTCCCCCCTACCGTCACCTAGTCCCCCGCTCCCCCCCCCACTCCCTCCCTCCTTCCCTCACCTACTCCCCCCGCTCCCCTCCCCCTCCCCCCTCCCCCCACGCCACACCGCATCGCTTCCGTTTTAGCTTCGACAGTCAATTCCCGCATATTGGCATTTTCACAGAACTCGCCTTCCACTCAATCTCGCTAATGCTTTCCATCCAACAGTTGAAGGGAAGGAGGAGGGGGAGGGAGGAGGAGGAGGAGGGGTGAAGGAGGAGAAGGAGGAGAAGGAGGAGGAGGAGGAGGAGGAGGAGGAGGAGGGGAGGGGGGGAGGGCGTGAGGGAGGAGAAGGAGGAAGAGGGGGGAGGGAGGAGAAAGAGGAGGAGGAGGGGGAGGGGTGAGGAAGGAGGAAGAGGAGGAGGAGGAGGAGGAAGGAGAAAGGAGGAAGGAAGAGGAGGAGGGGGAGGGAGGAGGGAGAAGGAGGAGGGGGAGGGATGAGGGAACGGGGGAGGGAGGATGGGCGGAGAAAGAGGAGAGTGAAGGAGGAGGAGGAGGAAGGAGAAAGGAGGAAGGAAGAGGAGGGGGATAAAGAGGAAGATGAAGAAGAAGAAGAAGGATAAAAAGTGAGGAAGGGGTGAAGGTGATGAGGGAGAAGGAAAAAAGAGGATGAAGAGGACATCCGAGAATAATGCCACTCCTACTATCATCACCAGCAACATCAACATTGTCAACATCAACAACAGCTGATCAGATCATCAACTAGAACAAGAACAGCAACAACAATGGCCTCGCCAATATCAGCAACAACGGACTCCCTACCGTCATTAACAATAACGACACCAACCTCGACACCCCCCCCCCCTTTCTTCCCTCTCCTCCTCCTCCTCCTCCTCCTCCCCCTCCTCCTCTTCCTCTTCCTCTTCCTCTTCCTCCTCCTCCTCCTCCTCCCCCCCTCCTCCTCCTCCTCCTCCTCCTCTTCCTCCTCCTCCTCCTCCTCCTCCTCCTCCTCCTCCTCCTCCTCCTCCTCCTTCTTCTTCTTCTCCTCCTCCTCCTCCTCCTCCTCCTCCTCCTCCTCCTCCCCCCCCCCCCCCCCCTCCCCTCCCCTCCCCCCTCCCCCTCCCCTCCTCCCTCCCCCCCTCCCCCCCCCTCCTCCTCCTCCCCCTCCCCTCCTCCCTCCCCTCCTCCTCCCCTCCCCCCCCCCCCCCTCCTCCTCCCTCCCCTCCTCCTCCCCCCCCCCCTCCTTCCCTCCCTCCCCCTCCCCCTCCTTCCCTCCCTCCCCCTCCCCCCTCCCCCCCCT
>BOPN01002905.1:40000-42500 GCA_017312705.2 Penaeus japonicus | reverse complement strand
AAAAGGGGTAAACACCCTAGAGATGAAGCCACCCACCCCTCCCCCACCCCCCCTGTTCCGGCAAGATAGAGCACGAGAAAGTACGCCATAGTGACCCTCCTGGGGCTACCACTTCCCCTATTCCCAACGGTTCTTCAAAACCTTCCCCTCATAACTTCTGGCAAAATAAAGCCAGAGAGAAAAAACATGGACCTAATACAGTTTTGGTTAAGATCTTACCTCAAGTTATTACTTCATGGGTCAGGGTGTGGGCAGCTCATTTCAGGTGGCAGTACACCCACACCCACACCGATTCTTATTGGCTGACTTGATTTCGCTCTCATCCGCCATCCCGATTCTTATTGGCTGACTTGATTTCGCTCTCATCCGCCATCCCGATTCTTATTGGCTGACTTGATTTCCCTCTCATCCACCATCCCGATTCTTATTGGCTGACTTGATTTCCTTCTCATCCACCATCCCGATTCTTATTGGCTGACTTGATTTCCCTCTCATCCGCCATCCCGATTCTTATTGGCTGACTTGATTTCCTTCTCATCCACCATCCCGATTCTTATTGGCTGACTTGATTTCCTTCTCATCCGCCATCCGCTACAATTGCGTCCGATGTTTTCGTCCTTTCCTCGTAGCGCTGGAAGGAGACGGATGACGGAGCTTGTGGATTTTATGATTCTTTCTACTTCTCTAGCGTGTTTATTATCCATTTGCGATGGATATGGTATAGAGGAAATATTTCTCAGAATGGTGTTTTCTATTAGATGGTAAGGGTAAGACTTTCAGTTTCAATGTTAAACGCCATATCCAATGATAGCAAGTTGCGGTGTTTTCAATTCAGTTGTGAATATTTCTCAAGAATCGTAAATTAAGGATGCCTAGGATGTCGATTCATCCGGATGATGAATCGACAGGAAATGCCCCATGTCCTTGTCTGCTGGACTACGTTTATCATTTTTACATAACCAGAGAAGAGTCAGCAGATCCCTTTTCCAGTCAATATGAAATAAATCCTTATTTGTGGTTTAGGAATCAGTAATTTAACTCCTGACTGTGTTATCTTTCTAATGATGAATTTTCATTTTACTGTTGTTCCTAATATATTCAGTATACATGATATGGATAGCTTACAACTTAATGATCTGTCAGGAAAAATATTCCTTGTTTTCAGCTCACCCAGTCTCATCTGCACCTGACACATGGGACATGTTGAACGTTCCTTTTTAGCCAACATAAACTGGTCACCAACAAGGACCGTCACTTGGGCTTTATATGTGGGGTGATAATTGTTTTCCCTGAAACAACTTTGCGTTTCTTCAGAGCTCAGGCACGACTAATCCACTCCTTTGCCTGTATCTAATGTTAACTAGTCTTGCCATGTTTTCATCGAACAGGGCTACTGTGACTTCTACCTTGCTTTCTTATAATTTGAATTCCTCAAAATCAAATTTCCATCTTGAAGAAATACTAAAGCTTGATATGAATGGTTCAGTCTCAAACTTTTCCTTTGTGCATGTTTCATTTGTGTCTCCCAGGATTGGGATGCTGTGAATCCCATTTTGAAATACTGTGAGGAGTTTTAGAGACCTTAGCATTCTGAAAGTCCTAGCAGGTCTGGAGATGTTAGAAAGTGCTATAAAGAATGCGGTCAGTCTTACGCTAACGTTTGCTTACCAGGAGTTTTGATGAAGGTCAGGCAATGGCCACACCAAGAGAATGCTTACCAAGAGAACAGCAAGACAAGTGGTGAAGTGTATGGACAAATTAAACCACCACACAGTACTTATTCACTGCATAACACTTCTTTTGTTTCAGATAGCGCTATCTTCTTGGACAGGCGCACTCCCCTTAAATAGCATGGACATACACTTTAAAACGCGCTTTAAAAAGTCAATATCATCTTAATGATATTGACATTGAGATGTTTCATTCAAGGTTAACCCAAAGATGGATGAGGGCACCATGTCGTGGCTGTGACCTCTAATTTGCGTGAGTGCGTGCTTGCGTGTGTTTGTATCCCAAGGACTCATAAACGTCGAACCTAAAGCAAAAAGTACCTAAGAAGTCATATTTGCATCTGTGTGTTCGATCCTATAGTCTTCTCGTGAAAGACACACACATGATGAAAAAGGGAGTGAGAAAGAAAGAGAGAGAGAGAGAGATTGAGAGAGAGAGAGAGAGAGATACAAAACGACTGAGAGTCCGTTTCTATCTCCCTCTCCTTCCCTCCTTCCTATCTTCCATCCATCCCTACCCACTCCCCCCCACCCCCCTACCCTCCTCCACCTCCCCCCCCCACCCCCTACCCCTCTACGCGCGAGGCAGGCGAGCTGAACGGAGCGAGATAAAACCGGGAGGGGGAGGGGGGGAGGGAGGGAGGGCCCGATAACTGGGCTATCCCTCATGATAACTCCGCGCATATGACTCGTCCCGCTAATGATATCAAGCCATACCGCACGCGCCATTTAACAGATACAATTATTGGGTGAATCACACAGATGAGGTG
>BOPN01002904.1:157953-165453 GCA_017312705.2 Penaeus japonicus | reverse complement strand
CCCTTATTAGCGTTCACGTCTCATTAGATGAAAATAATTATGAAGTGCGTTCACTTCTGCTTTAATCTATATATTATTAATCCCGAAATTTTATTACAGAGGCGAAACTACTAACGGATTTCTACCTCAAAAAAGAAAATTGTTGAGTATATGGAAATTATGAAAAAATTATCACAAATTATATCAAAGGATATATCATATAAAGACAGACAGACAGTCAAACAGACACACAGATAGGTAGATAGATTGGTAAAAAAAATGATAATAAAAAAAAAAAAAAAAACAATAACAAAAATAATCCTCAAATATCAGAAACCATCAAAACCAGAAACCCAATGTCACAAAAATTCACAAGCGTACAAACAGACAAAATAAAACATATGACTACCAGTGACAAGAATACGAATGAAAGAAATAATTTCGCAAGATAAAAAGGCAGTCACTCATCTGCATACCAGCAAGACGAAGAGAGGAACTTAGATTCTCTTTCAAAACTCCAAAGGATCTAATTTAAAACTGTCCTCCGGAAGCAGATGTAATTTCGCCTCGGCCACAAAGACGCAAGGCAGTCTTCCGAAAAAAAATCTCCTGGCAAGGCATTAGAAGCAGAGGCTTGGGTTCTATGCAGATGAAGACCTCAAACGGGTGTTAAGATGCATTTCTAGTGTTTTTCGAAAGAGGTTCGCTTGTGTGTTTCTTATTCTTTTCTATCTCTTTTCTTCCTCTTCTGCTTTTTCCTGCCCTCTTTTTCTCCTTTTAATTTTCTTCTTTTTCTCCTGTTTTTTGTTTTCTTCTTTTTCTCCTGTTTCTTCTTTTCTTCTTATTCTTCTCCTTCTCCTTCTTTAACTTATGACGATGGCTAATGTGGTTATATCTTATTTTATTACCACATGCATTTTACGATGTACAGTATATGATTTTTATTTCCTGTATGGAGATGATTCATATGATTATGCTTCTTTCTTTGATACTTTTGGTCTATATTGTCTTTCTATTATTTTTCTCCCTCATATTTATCACTATCTCCTTTGATTTTATTCATCAATTATACCACACTGCTGTTCATTAATATTTCGTCTTTTTGATCATAATTTTTCATAGTTATTATAAAATGCTTATAAATATTCATATTACTTTCAGTCCCTAAAGTTAATTCATATGATCATACCTTTACCATCATCATCCCCATACTCATCATTACCACACTCATCATCATAATGACGACTCATTAAAATATATCGACAATGTTTCCCAGAATTGTCAGTATCATAATCCATTCAATCAGTCGAATTTTCCTGGATTTCATTAGCGCTGGATTCATTATCTTTAACGGTTTTCATTATGACCAATAACATCACTGTCACTTTTGCTATTGCCAATGACCGTTCGTGTTAATGGTACAATTAAGCGATATCAATTGTCATACTTTGGCCACAAAATTCCGATAATTGTTTTAGGCCTACCGCACTGTCCAATCTCTTCGTTAATCATTTATCAGTTGCATTCGATCGGATGTATCATTATCTTTGATTTCTTGATGTTAGTTGTAATGATGATGGTGATGGTAATGGTGATGGTGATGTGGATGATGATGATGATGCGATGATGATGATGATGATGGCGACGGTGTTGTCAATAATGATAATAAAATTAAGATTCTAGTAATGGTATTAATATAATTATTATTTTTATCATTAGCATTATCAAATACTATCGCCATTCTTACTATTAGCATTGCAATTATTATTATCGTTACCATGATAATTGTCATTATCATCATTATCATTATGAATGTTCTTATATCATTATCATAGTTATAATAATCATCCTTAGTGTTTTAGTTCTCATTACCCTTATTGTTATCAGTATTATCGTTACTATTGATGTTATTATCATCATTCTCATTATGATTCTTATCATTAATGTTACCATTATCATTATCATTATTCTTATTATCATTATCATTGTTATGATACTTATAATATTCATTTTAATTATGATCATCATTATCATCATTATCCGTATCTTTATTATCATCATTATCATTACCATTACCATATTAATATCATTATTATCATCATCATCATTATTATCATTATCATTATCATCATTATCATGAATTTCATTATCATCATCACTATGAGCCTTACCATTTTAATCATTATCATTGTTATGACTAACAGGACCAGTAGTTAGTAGGAGTAGTATCATTGCCATCATTATTGCTATCATTCTGTTATGATGAATACCTTATCAAATCCTTATATGGCTATCTTTATCGTTATTTCATGTTTGTTGCTATTACTACTAATATTGCTGTTATCATCAGTATTATCATTTCTTTATCATAAATACCACAAAATTAAAATGATTATATCACACCTACTATTATCATTATTATTTATATTATCATCATCACCATCATTATCATCACTGCTATCATATTTATCATTAGCATCATCATCTTTAGATTTTCATTTTCATCATCATCACAAAGAGAATCAACGCGGCGTCTCGATCTTCCCGTCTTCTCTTGCAAGAGTGTCTTTATCTGCATAGGTGTGTTGCAGAGCATGCACGACAAGGTGATTCAAGGATAAGAAGGAGGAGGAGGGGGTCAGGAGGAAGAGGAGGAATAGGAGGAAGAAGAGGAGGAGGCAGAGGGGGAGGAGGAGGAGGAGGAGGGGGAGGAGGAGGAGGAGGAGGAGGAGGAGGGGGAGGAGGAGGAGGAGGAGGAGGAGGAGGAGGAGGAGGAAGAGGATGGCTAGAAGGAAGATGAAGGAGAGGAGGAGGTGGGGAGACAGGAGTAAGAAAAGGAGGACAAGGAAAAGGAAGGGGGAGAGGGAGACATAGGAGTAAGAGCAGAAGAGGAGAAAGTAGCAAGTAGAAGACAACGAAGAGATAGAAGAAGAGGAGGGCGAGGAAGAGGAGGACGAGGAAGAGGAGCAACATATTCCCCGTCTCAAGATGAATAGGTCGGCTTTAATGGTTGAAAGCAAAAGTCTCCTTCCTGATAAGCTTCATCTTGAAAACACTCCTTGAAAGCTTCTTGACATCCCGGAGACACGTATATCACACGCGCATTACGTGATGCTGATTTGCACTTATTTGCATGTTTTACGCTCCGTGCTTTGATGGCCGATGCGGATCAGGAGCGATAGACGGATTGGCTGATTGACTGATAGATAGCCAGATACAGAGGAGTGTAGACAGATCTCTAAAGAATTGATTAATGGAGATACTGAATATTTCTTGAATGAATGTGATATATATGTAATCACGTATCAAAAAGAAATATAGATTTGATTATAGCTTGTGGGTGGTCACGAAAGATTAGATATAGATACAGCATAACCCTAGAAGGAAGATTCAGATACATAGATATAGATTTAGCTGGGATATTTGACGAACGGCTCGTCCCTGGTGTCTTGTCTTGTTTGTTAATGGATACACTAACCAATACGTCCTCTCCTCATGCTGCTACGTAAAGCCAGTATATGTTTCCAACGGGGAAGCAATTATGTAAATCCCTGACTGCCTTAATGTACATAAATCGAGAGAGAGGGCGGGTGGAGGTGAATGCAGAGAGAGAGCGAGAGAGAGAGAGAGAGCGAGAGAGAGAGAGAGAGGGTGGGGGGGGAGAGGGAAAGAAAGAGAGAGATAGAGAGAAAGAAAGAGAGGGGGATGGACAGAGAGAGAGAGATAGAGAGGAAGAGAGAGAGAGAGGGAGAGAGATTGAGGTGTAAGCTTGTGTGTGTGTGTGTGTGTGTTTGTGTGCGTGCGTGTGCACGCATATGTGTTTATGTGTATGTGTGTATCCCTTTTTTCTTTTCCTGTTCGTCGAAAGTGAAATTCAGCTAAAAATGAATTAGTTACGATTATAAACTACCTGGCATTATTTTTGTTTTTTATCCGTGGGAGGAGAAAACAATACTCATAAAAAAGTTCATCCGAACATCCATTACGCCCCAGAAAACAAAAGTTTTAAACTCCAATAAAATTTGAATTCACAGAGATCCCACACATGCTCCCACACACGTCAAACACGCACGCCCACACAAACACACATTCAGACACATACGCAAATACACACAGACACACACACACATTCAAACACACGCAAACACACACTAAATAAATACGCACACAAACAAGCACACGCACACACATACAAACACAAACAAACAAGCAAACACACATGCACAAACAAACAAGCACACACACACAGACAAACAAACAAACAAGCACACACACACAGACAAACAAACAAACAAGCACACACACACATCCCTCCCCCAAACACAAATCAAATCACCAGATCCTTAGAAAATAATAATAATAATAATAATGAAATAAAATAAAATAAAAAACAATAGATAAAAAAGAGCAAAGAAAAGACGCAACTAAAAAAAAAAAAAAAAAAAAAAAAAAAAAAAAAAAAACCAAAAAAAAAAAAAAAAAAAAAAAAAAAAAAAAAAAAAAAAAAAAAAAAAAAAAAAAAAAAAAAAAAACTACACCTTGTGACACCTCGTCTTCACAGTGGGCTTTCCCCAATTACAGATTTCCAATATTGCAGGGGAAGCTTCTGGTCGGATGTGAACGAACAGCGCCTCCAAATGTCGACCTATACACATCACATGCACGCAGAGATATAAGTCTTCCCGATCAGCGTGGTTCTTACGTAATGCAAGGCCCAAGAATACGAAAAGGTGGAGAAAGAAAATCACCATGAGAGACACTGAGAAAACACTGACACTGACACTGTATTTATTGATTTTTGTTAGTTTGTGTTCTTGTTTTTGTTTTTTTGTTTGTTTGTTTGTTTAGGTTATGTCATCTTTGGTATGATTGTTGTTATTGTTTTTTTTTTTCATGATATCATCAGGAGAAGTAATAGTTTCAGTGTTATTATCGTAATGATCACTATCATTATTATTATCATTGAAATTACTGTTATCATTTTTATTATCGTCATCATTACCATTGTCATTATTATTATCATCATTATTATGATGATTATTATTATTATCATTGCCATTATAACTATCATCATCATCATTATTATCATCATTAATATTGCTGTTATCATTATCATTATTACTGTTATCACTATTATCATGATTATTAACATTGTTATTATTGTTTTGTTTATTATTGACATCATGGTCATCCTCATCACTATCGTTATCATTGTCATTGATATCATCATTACTGCCATTTTTGTTGTTATTATCATTAGCATATTATAACTGTTATCATTATTATTATTACTGTTATCATTATTATCATTACCATCACAATCATTATAAGCAATATCAATGATATCATCATTATTTTTATTACTATCATTATCAGTATCACTGTTGTTATTCAGATTTTCATCACTATCCTTATAATCTTTATTGTTATCATCATTATTGTTATCATCATAATCATCATTCATGTCACTACTATTATCATTATCTCTGTCATCATTATTGTCACCATTATCTCTGTTATCTTTATTGTTACTTTATCATTATTATGGTTATGATTATTATCATTATTACTGTTATCATTATCATCATTATCAATATTATCATTATCACCATTATTATCATTACCATTATTATTTCCATCATTTTCATTATTATTGCTGCTAGCGTCAGCAGTAGCATTTTCATTATTAATAATTTTAATAACTTTGTTATTTTCATCATTTGTGTTTCAATTATCGATATAATCATTTCTGGCGTAGTTATACTGGACTACCGATATTGCCACCAGAAAAGTCCGTGAAACTTGGGTACTGACTTCCTAAAGTCACATAGGCCTATTCCATATAGAAATAATTCCTACATGTTTAGTATATATTTTGAATTTGGGCTTCAGAAATTCTTCTTGGTATTCCCATTAGCTTCGAAAACCTATTTTAAACGTATTTTTCTCTGCAATACTTAATTTTAAGTTTTAAGATTTCTTGTAACCATTCCTCGCGCTGCAGTCGGAACCCTTATACTAGAATTCTATGGGTTTTCTTTTCTTTTTATTCTTGTCGTCGTTTCTTGGTCTTTTTCTTTTATTTCCTGTGTTCTTGCTTTAAAGTTGCAATGATCTTTCCAATCTTCAGGTTTTCCATACTTGGTTACTGTGGTAGTTTTTTTCAGATTAAAACTTCAGAATAGGTCAATATCTATATTTTCATCCTTGGAACAGATTTGCATTTATGTTTATATGCTTTGCCTGGTGCTTTCATGATATACAAACTACACAGTTCATGGAGTTTAGTTATAATTGCATGTCTCTCCTGATATTGCCTTACGTCTAGCTTGGATGTTCTACCGGTAATGTAAATACTGGAGTATAATCTCTTGTGCTATGTGCCTCTCCCTAGACCGAAGATTTTGTGTCAGATTTCAAATCTCTTTCGCCACATCCTGGATTTACTCTCTTCTATTGAGCTGCAAATGGATTTTTTTTTTCTTTTTTTTTTTTTTACTTCTTCTTCTTTTTAGCTATCAGACTTTTTTTCTCCGCCGTGATGTAATCGTCTGCTTGAATCCCTCTAAGACTTCTTTGAGTTTCCATCTTTATTATCCTAGACTATTTTTCTCTGAATTCATAGGCTCACAGCTGAGTCGGTTCTCACAGCCACACCCCTCTTCGCTAGATGTCACTTTTGGGATGCATGTCATTAACATGTCATTAACTCTCGGGGATTTTTTTTCCCTTTTCAGTACCATATGTTATCAATGATTTTGCCAGTATTATCATTTTTTTATCATTCAGCTTCAATCTTGCTCCTCTGATGTATTTTTTCTTTGATTTTTTTTTTCTATTATGCCTAAGTCTAATGATACCGTTTCATCGACCTTAATCATCTTATCTCGTTGGCAACCCTGTCTTCGTTATCAAAACCCAAATCAATTAGGCCTTCTGTATCTTCAAACGTCAATTCCTCTATGATTTACAGATGGTTGATTCTTTATTCCATTGCCCGCTCTATTTTTGTTGTAAACCAGAAACAACAAATAACATCGGTGACAAGATGTCTCCTTGCAGTGCTTCTCTACTTTATTTAGCTCTACATGTTTTCTCTCTTCGTTGGATGTTAACTAATTTTCTCATTTTTCATTCTGGCTTGTGAATTAAGGGAGGATATTACCCCATCCAAAAAGTTAATCGATACCCGAAAATAATTGCATTCATTATTACTGGTGTTACTATCGTTATTGTTATCACTATTGTTAATGGTATTATCCTTAATATTATTATCATTATTTGTGTTAGCTGTTGTTGTTATCACCATCAACATTTTCGTTATCATTACTTTTACAATTATCCTTATCGTCATCATCATTACTATCATTATCATCCTTATTTTCATTAGCATATTATCGTTATCTTCCTTATTTTTATTATCATTATTATCAGTAGTAGGATCATTATTATCATTATTATTGAGGTTCCTGTTTTTGCTGTTGCTCTTTAGCCTTATTGATGGAGTTATTATTACTATCA
>BOPN01002904.1:142953-145453 GCA_017312705.2 Penaeus japonicus | reverse complement strand
ATTACTGTGCCAGTATGAGTCTTTCACATTGTCCAGAACAGGAAAGGAAAGGTAAATAAATAAATGGATAAATAAATGTGTGTGTTTATATATATATATATATATATATATATATATATATATATATATATATATATATATATATATATATTTAGATATGGCTATATAATTATGTATATAGATAGATAGATTAAATATAAATTATAGTGATGGGAATGATGATGGTGGAGATGATGATTGATGGTGTTAGTGATGGTGAAGATGATAAAGATGATGATAATGGTAACTATGGTTATAAAGATAATGAAGTGAATTGCCTGTGTGGGATCTTGGGGGACACAGTGAGCAGGAATGATACCAATAATTTAGAATATAATATGTTTTGCTTTGCGATAGATTACACGTTGTCATGTTATATAAAGATTGTTGATTTAATCCAGGCTTTGATTTGGAAGTCTTCACTATATATTGATATAAGATAAGCTTATATCCTTTACACTTTAAATGTTTTGTAATATATTTAATAGAAGTTTGTAAATGAATTATATGTAGAATTATTAGTATGAATATCTGAGACCAAAGGATCCCAGATCTATTCAGCCTATTGTTTTTTTATTGATATTTATCCTTGATATTTATCATTGAATTGAAAAATATATATATCATGATAATGAAAACTAAATTTTAATGTCTACAACATAATGATAGATTCTTATAATTGTTTATCAACAAAATAAAGTTTTCGTTTTCTTTTATAAATTATTTTCTTTTAAGAAAACGGAAATATTTAAGGGTAATCTTCTATATTTCAACATCTAGTCAAAGCATTGTTTTCGTGCTAAACTAATGACGCTTTAGGTCTGGAACTAGCAAACACAAACTATTCAGTATGTACGAAGTTTTTATTATTTTACCACTTTAATCTTATGTAATCTTTAAGTCTTATAAAACTGATAAAGAGATGTGTCAGTGAAACAACTTACTGAGAATGGTGGTTATGATGAATGAGACTATTGGTATTTCTATGTACCCGGTATATATATATATATATATATATATATATATATATATATATATATATATATATATATATATATATATATACATATATATATATATATATATATATATATATATATATATATATATATATATACACACACACGCACATATATATATACACACACACACACACACACACACACACACACACACACACACACACACACACACACACACACACACACACACACACACACACACACACACACACACACACAAACATACACACATACACACACACACACACACACACACACACACACACACACACAATGGTATAAGGAAACAGAATAGGAGCTCAGTTTGCAGTGATTGATTAGAGAGACATAACAACCCAAACCCAGTACAGGTGAGACCCGGTAAACCTTCGATCGTCAGACTATTACTGGGTACTGAATCACTGTAGATTCAAATGATACGTTCTATGATGAGGCGTCTTAGCAGGTAAAATGGAGGTCTGTTGTTAAAGAACACGCATAATAGTCTTAATTTAACGTGTAGTCATTCTTTGTGATAGTATAAAGTTCCCGGAGTAAGTCCAAACGTTGAATATACTGCATTTTACGGCCAAACAAACTTTTCGAAGAATCGCCCTCCTGTTGACAAAGGTACAAAAGATGGCGTATTCTAAGTCGCTGTAGCTGTTCTGATTGACTGCCTCATAAGCATAATGACATCAGTAATGAGATCAATGTTCACGGGTGTTCTCTGCGGGGATAATGTTCCCTCTAAAAGCCCTAGGTTATCCGGATCGGGTTCCACAAATGTCCTTTGCGAAGATAATGTCCACATCTCAATGTCTGAATTGGTAACAAAGAAACAGGAAAACAACATCATTTTACTCGAGTCCATAGAGAATTATATTAACAAGCATATATGTGTTGGTTGACTAAGATGTTTTGGAGATGACACCTAAGAGCACTGGATGAACACGATATCTTTCAGATAATTTTCGTTGCAAATCGAAAGAATCAGACATCCTTCCCACCGCACGAAGCCGAGCTACGATATTGGCCCTGAGACCTGGGGATGGTATGATGAGTACCAAGGTAATGGCGGGGTAAAAACGAAATATCGATGTGAATCTGTAATTTTGCTTTATTGATGCGCATTCCCCATTCTTAGCTTTATCTTCCTTTCAGACGGATGGGGGATGCCGCTCCCCCGCCTGGCCGACAAAATCTTTCCCTCATATGTTCTGGCAAGATAGAGCTCCAGAAAATACATGGACGAGGTGCACTTTAGGATAAAATCTGACCTAAAGCCGTTACTTCACGGGTCAGGATATGGGCAATGTATTCAAGTCCGTGCATACCGTCACCTCGCAAATACATTAAGCTTTCTACATTACTTTAAATCTTTTCGCAAGGGTAAAAAATATTTTAAACCTTTTCCATGGGTTATATAACTAACTTGACTTTCAACCACCTTCAGCTCG
>BOPN01002904.1:117953-120453 GCA_017312705.2 Penaeus japonicus | reverse complement strand
AATATTTCGGCAAAATGTTCAACTTCTCTAGCAGGTGCAATATGATATGTGAGGTCCTGTCATCATATTCATGATAACCACAATCTACGTTTCTTATATTTCTTTTTCTCCCTTTTTTTTTTTTTTTTTTTTTTTTTTAGTTATATTCCCTGTTGCAAAATTGTTTCGTGGGGTTTGCTGCTTCTATCGCATTCATAGTCGTTACAACGTGCATTTATTTCTAAATCTTCAGTTGCTACTTCTTTATCATTCATCTTACTTGTGCTGTATGTGTATTAATGTTTTAGAGCCTATTTCTAATGTAAGAAAAGTCACACACACACAGAAACTAACGCACACATAAACTTACGCACCCATACACATAAATAAGTAGAAAATTCAATAAACACATTCGTAAACACACACGCACACACACACAAACACACGCGCGCGCGGCCGCGCACACACACACACACAAGCATATACACACGCAAACACATAAACACACACACACACACGCACGCACGCAAGCATACACACACGCACACACACACACACACACACACATCCACACACACACACACACACACACACACATTTCATCATCAGGTCAACAACTGCAACATCTCAATCACTTTGCCTTCGTAGCTCAGTGGATAGAGCAACGGACTGGCAAACACTCGGTCGGGGGTTCGAATCCCCGCCGGGGGTGTGCAACATGCCCGCGTTGCAACTGATGGCCCAAACCCGATCTCGTGGCGAGAAAAGTGACACATCTCACGGGAATGTATGATGCGGTGCCACTGGCGCCCCTGGATCCATCAGATACGGTGCTCGAGGTCCGATGGGGTTGTAATCAGACTCATCCCCATCGTCAGAGCTCGCTTCCGTCGCTGAGGCCGAGGAGGTCCTGTTTTGTTGCACATTGATTTTTTTCAATGCTACTTATTCATCACAGGATTGTTTCTCTGGTATGTACTGAAGCAGCGAAATCGTCCTTAATTCGAACATTAAGTGAATGATGAAAAAAAAAAAAAAGAAAAGAACTGGAGAGATATATATATTTATTTTTCTATCTGTTTATTCGTCTATCCACCTACAGCTGTCCTTTCTATCACTCAAATCCTAGTATATTCACCCTTTCCGTAGAACAGGAAAGGGCGAGGGACCGCCGATTATTGGACAACTAAAAAAACAAAAAACAAAAATATATATATATATATAAAAAACGTGACCAAACGCTGTGCAATTCCATACAATTTCGGCAAAATGTTCAACTTCTCTAGCAGGTGCAACATGATATGTGAGGTCGTCTCATCATATTCATGATAACCACAACCTACGTTTCTTATTTTTAATTTTCTCCTATTCAGGTTTTTTTTTCGGTTTATTTCCTGTTGCAAAATTGTTTCGTGGGGTTTGCTGCTTTTATCGCATTCATAGTCGTTACAACGTGCATTTATTTCTAAATCTTCAGTTGCTACTTCTTTATCATTCATCTTACTTATGTGTTGCATGTGTACACGTTTTAGAGCCTATTTCTAATGTAAGAAAAGTCACACACACACAGAAACTAACGCACACATAAACTTACGCACCCATACACATAAATAAGTAGAAAAATTAACAAACACACATTCGTAAACACACACGCACACACACACAAACACACGCGCGCGCGGCCGCGCACACACACACACACAAGCATACACACACGCACACAAATTAACACAGACACACACACACACACGCACGCACGCAAGCATACACACACGCACACACAAACACACACACACACATCCACACACACACACACACACACACACACATTTCATCATCAGGTCAACAACTGCAACATCTCAATCACTTTGCCTTCGTAGCTCAGTGGATAGAGCAACGGACTGGCAAACACTCGGTCGGGGGTTCGAATCCCCGCCGGGGGTGTGCAACATGCCCGCGTTGCAACTGATGGCCCAAACCCGATCTCGTGGCGAGAAAAGTGACACATCTCACGGGAATGTATGACGCGGGTGCCACTGGCGCTCCCGATCCATCAGATACGGTGCTCGAGGTCCGATGGGGTTGTAATCAGACTCATCCCCATCGTCAGAGCTCGCTTCCGTCGCTGAGGCCGAGGGAGGTCCTGCTCGGTTGCACATTGATTTTTTTCAATGCTACTTATTCATCACAGGATTGTTTCTCTGGTATGTACTGAAGCAGCGAAATCGTCCTTAATTCGAACATTAAGTGAATGATAAAAAAAAAAAAAAAAAAAAAAAAAAAAATGGAGAGATATATATATTTATTTATCTATCTGTTTACTCGTCTATCCACCTACAGCTGTCATTTCTATCACTCAAATCCTAGTATATTCACCCTTTCCGCAGAACAGAAAGGCGAGGGACCGCTGATTATTGGACAAAAAAAAAAAATATATATATATATATATATAAAACGTGACCAAACGCTGTGCAATTCCACAATTCTGGCAAAATGTTCAACCCTAGCAGGTGCAACATGA
>BOPN01002904.1:100453-102953 GCA_017312705.2 Penaeus japonicus | reverse complement strand
AAAAAAGGTCGGCAAGCAATTAGACTACGCAAATATCAGGCATGGATACAATGGCCCCAAGCGAACACTGCAACTAGCATAAGCAAAGCGAGAAAAGCATGTGTATTGTCCCAAATCGTGTTGTTTTAATTGATGTTGCTGTAAAGAAATATATATATATATATATATATATATATATATATATATATATATATATATATAGAGAGAGAGAGAGAGAGAGAGAGAGAGAGAGAGAGAGAGAGAGAGAGAGAGAGAGAGAGAGAGAGAGAGAGAGAGAGAGAGAGAGAGAGAGAGAGAGAGAAAAGAGAGAGAGAGAGAGAGAAACAAGACAAGCGTTGGTGCATAAGTTAATGATTTTCTTGTTATCGTTAATGCTGTTATCATGATATTCATCCGTGCCATTGTCATCGCCGTCATCATCACACCATCATCATCATCATTTCACTATCATCATTATCTTCATAACCATCATCATCACCATTGTAATCATCACCACCACCCTCATCAGTATCATTATAAGAGTGATCATTCTATTACCATTACTATCATCAATAAAATATCGATGACAATAATAATAACAAGGATTATTACAACAACAGCAATTACAGTAATAGAAGAAATTTAATCATTTCACATAGGAAGAGTTCCTTATCACATTAACCAAATCGGCACAATCTAATCAGTAAGTTTACAAACGTCATTAAGCGATCTTTGCGCCATTAGCAAAGTTCACAATCTTATTAATACCTCTTGGGCGTGCAGTGTGTCCCTTCTCTCCTTCGCGTGTGTTCATCAGCTCATTGCATTGTATTGCAATCCATAAAAAGAATAAGTGAAAAAGTTACGATTCATTTATGAATATCAACATTTCGCAACGATGACCACGAAGAGCACGCTCCTATCGAAGGTGCTTCACAAGGCATGGCCAAAAATGCTTTAAATACTCGGCATTTTCCCTTACAAGAAAACCTTTGGGGAAGTATGAAGTGTCCTACCCTTTGCTGCTGTGGAGTTGTATCTTCGCGTTTCTGATGGTATTTGGATTTGGATTCTTATTTTCACTGCACCCGACGCATACGGAGACCTTCGTCCTTTCTGTGAAAATATCGTATCTTACCTTACCGTCTCGCGTTCGTCCTTCACGTCTTCCAGTGGAGGAAGTACGGCGTGTTATTCCGCCGACTAGAAGCTCTTCTGAATAGCCACGTTTTAACCAAGCATGCGGTTTCTGTACCAAAGAATGTCCCTCTGTGCTGGAACATATCTGACTCCTTCGACATGAAGATAATTTTGCTTTGTGCTGTTCAAACATGGCAAGTAGCGGAAGGCGGTTTTGCACTTGTGGTCGCAGAAGAAAGGGCATTTAGAGCATCCCTGGTTTTCGCTTTCTATTCCCTACATATCTGATGTCAGTGTTCTTTCGTACTCGTCATACACCGAACTTTCTACGTCCTGTGAATAGCCTTAGACATTGAGGCGTTGCTTGACTCATGGAATGTTCTTGACTTTGAAACATTCGTTTCTTGTACCTGGCTTCACATTCTCCACAAAAGAATAATGAAGGTAATACTTCTGTTGACACAATTGTCTCATATTCACCTTTATTCAGTAATTAGTTCAAAATGATAATGAAATTATAGGTAAGCAACCGTAGTGTTTATATCAATGCAACTGAAGACACCGCACGATAAATAGGCATTGTAGTTGTAGTAATACATTGGCTCTTACACAATCTAAATCAGACCTGCTTTTCTGCAAAATAATGTTAAGATGGAAATACAAATATTCTGTTGATATTAAGGCAGTAGCACTGTAGTGCTAAAAGTTAAAACGTTAAAAATGCTAAAAATGTATCAAACATGGTTGACATCAACAGCCCAGTCATTTGAAATGTCCGATGTCCAATAGCAACACATAGTAAATTGCAGTTGTCTGTTTTCTATAGCGATGTCATTATCAGGTAATCATTCTATCCGTTTGCCTTTTCTCCTGGCCATTTTACCACCTTTCCATATACAGTCCATACATACAGCAAATTATATATTTGGTATTTTCAAACCACGCTTATTGTATTCAGTGTTTGGTATCAATAATACGGATAGGATTAGATATAGATTGAATTTTGTGTCTTTTGCAGTGTAATAGACCAAAATTCGGTAAGCCGCATTTCAACCGGCGTCTGAACATCAGGCTTTTTATATCATACTTTTTTTTTAACGAATCATCAACCATACGCATTAAAGCTAATTAGGCTATTGCATATATATCCTGCAGCCGTATTCTAAGTCCCTAGCGCGCCGAATACATGACATGAACATGCCGCGATTGGCATTATAGAAGTGCGTGTTCGTGTCAAAAGTGTGGCAAAGTTGTGGCAAAGTCGTGGAAAGTAGAGGCCCAATCGTGGAAACTCCGTGACACGGGGATAGGCTTATCACGATAGTTACAAGGGCGAAAAAACTCATTTTTACTGTACTAATTCTTACCAATACTTCACATG
>BOPN01002904.1:42953-45453 GCA_017312705.2 Penaeus japonicus | reverse complement strand
AAGATTTTCTTTATTTTCTTTATAGCGTGTGTATTGATACTGAAAAAAAAAACTATTTTGGTCCCTCAGCAGGATGGAAAACCCCAAAAATTAAAGGAAAATAATACTTCCCTCATTTGCTGCTGTCGTAATTGTTTACAGACGAAGATGGAACTGGGCATATTCATTCCTCTCGTTTTGAGTGTATATATTTATTTTCACAAATTGGAAAATATGAACAAATGCGAATAGAAAAAATATCAATGAAATATGGTAAAAATCACCAATGATGACACATGAAAAACATACAAATAGTTTAACTGTTAAAAGCAAATATCTCGGTATACAAGAAGTATGACTTGCTTCTTAGTTTGACGAAAAATGCACAATTTACAAGATCGAAATGGGAAAACGTGGCTAATACACAACTCAACCACTGCTTTTCTGGATAATTTTGAGACCAGTCCCATTTATACCGGTCAAAATTTACGACCTAAGCAATGCCAGGAAGGCAACCCATTAGTAAAATTGACATTCAAACCAGACAACAACAAAAAAAAAAAAAAAAAAAATCTAAATAACTACATCTAGAGTACTTCATATTGTTTGAAGTGCTTACCATGATAGCTGCGCATGTTTGCAGTACCAAGGAAGTGCCTTAGTATACAGTATCATATCTAAATAATCGTTCTCAAGCAACAATCTCATATAGCCGAAGCAATGTGTATGGACGACTGCTTAGCTTACAATAGCATTGTCCGGTATTAGCTTATAGTTGCATTATCCTCTTTGGTGGAGGTAGAGGGATGCTACAATTACCAATACCTCCACAATGTTACATCCAAAACTATATAAACATTTTGAAATGTACAGAAAAAAAATCGCAAGAGAAATGAAAAACACACACTTAAGTCACACTTAAAAGTTATTTTTCTCTCTGAAGATTTTAGTTGCTTCAGTACCGTAATTCCTTTAACACCTTTAAAAATATTTGCATATCTGAGGTATCTTTTACGCCGTTATCATACTATATTCATTTCTTAAATAATAGAATTCTAAATGAAGCAAAGTAAAGAAGTTTGATGTTCATATGAGTCTACCATTTAAAAATCGGACCCACTCGCTCTTCCTTTAATTCCCCTATTGGATGGGAAACTTGGGCATTTCAGATAACATTTTTCTTTGGTATTGTACTGCGGAACAGACCTTAAATTCGAATGTTCCCCCATATCTTATTTAATTAATATGCTGGTTTTAATAAATCATAATTGTTTATTTTTATTTTTTTTTCCAGTGTTTTCCATTTTATACCTCAACAGTAAATATAACTCAGGGTTTCTGAAATTAGACAAACCATGGAGAAGGTTAATCCAGTTACAAATCTATACTCTACAGTTAACTTGAACAGAAGTATCAAAAAAGTACTAAATCTTCAAAGACATTATATCCTGCTAAATTTCTCAAAGGCTTACTTGGTGATAAACACATTCATATTTCTTATTCCAAAGACTTATCTCTTAAAGGTTATTTCATTATGATTCCATGATATCTAGATTACTAACCATCTGTCAGATCAATTAGCCCACAGAAAATGAGTACCTCTGTCATCGAATATGTTTTTGTTTTAATATATATCTTTTAAACATTGATGGTTCCACACTAGAGAATACACGTATACATGTATATGTATGCTCTATAATGTATAATAAAATTATCACACTTTACCCAGGGAAAAAATACTCAGCTACTAATGTCACTATTTTAATGTCAGTAATAAAATACAAGAAACAAAATATTTTTTTTACATGCTACAAGATATAATCGTCAGCTCTTTTCTATGCAGCATTAGGAAGGAAGCATTTTTTACACTTCAAGCAATGTATAACATTAAGAACTTGAAATTGTTATAACCTTAATATCAAGTAATAATGAATGTGAAGTATTTATCAATGGTTTTCTGAATAAAGGGTTTCCTTCATAAAACTACACAAGGAACAACCATAACAAGATAGCATGTAATTGTTATGATGTGAAATTACTTTCAAAAATAAGATAAACTCACAAACATCTTAATCTTCAATGAACTGCTACCAAAAAATAAGATAAATATATAATGAAACACATTTTTTAACCACAGTTATACAGTCTTCAAACCACTGGTGGTAAATGAACCTACAGAATCTATTGAAAAAGCATATGAAAGACTGTGCTACACACACACACACACACACATATATTTATGAGATATAAAATGAATAGGAATAATAACATTACTTAGTTAAAATGCATCCCTTTACTGTATCATATAAACAATGCAGCAATTAACAATTGAATGAGGAAGAAAGGGATTTTTTTTTTTTTTTGCATACAGCTTGTCAATATATCTGTTATCTGAAACTACTACAACACCCAAGGCTACCCACTAAACAATGTTTTTTACTCAAGGCAAGAGTTACATTTCTTTTGACTTTTTACTAATTTATCTAATGGCATTAAATGGCACATTTTTTAATACAATGGT
>BOPN01002904.1:32953-35453 GCA_017312705.2 Penaeus japonicus | reverse complement strand
CACTGGTTTGAGGATAAAGAACTTGTGTTTATGAAAAACAGCCTTAGTGTACAAGAAACATTACGTTTGATAGCCTGCAGGAGTCATTGCTATAGATAAATTAAGTGACACAAACAGATGAAAAAAAAAAAGAGTACTTTTAGGTTCTAACACAATGATACTCATCCATGAACACGTACAGAGATGGTGAGGTTTAAAAGGCTAACACAATATGGCCAAAGAGAAAGAGGATACGTGACATACCTGAACTAACCCCGACGAGGAATCGTGAGAAAATCATGACACCTTTGGCCGCTGAACCAAACAGATTTAAAATAGAGTAGAGGATGTTTCCGATGATGAAAAGCAGCACTGTTGCGAGAAATGCTCCCCTGAAAAATCACACTCGTGAGTATTCATTTACATTTAATTAAGTGAAAAGTATGAATAAAAATGACTCGTTAATCATTTTTATTACATAAATGTATTAAGGAAATCAAGTTACAAGCAAAATTAACTAAAGGAGGAGATGAGAAACTCTCACACAAAATGTTTCCAATATTAACATTTTTTTTCCAACTGGATCTTCCTGGAATTTAAAACAAGTGAAAAACTGGTCTTAGAGCAAACTATTTTTGATATTTTTCCGTGATTCAGTTACAAATGCTTAAGTTTTCTATAATTATTTATCAATATTCATGACATTCCTACATCATGCAATATATTTCATTTGGTTTACCTGTTGGACCCTGATTTATTTCCCCAAAGTCCCAAAAGCGGTGATGTAATCATCTGTCCAAGAGGGTTTGCAGCAATTACCCAGCCTAAAAACTCTTTCGATACTCCTGTGTCCAGCTGACAAAAGAAAAGCAAATTAAAAGTTAGAATACCATTTGTATTTTGTAAGCAAAATATGAAAGGTAAATACAAAGCAAACAATGAATAATGTCCACTTAAAAGCTTAAAAGAAGAGAGAGAGAATCTAACCTGTTGCAGGTACGGCCAAACTCCTGTCAAGACGATGGAAAATCCGATAGACATGACAAATGTTGTGATATATACAATCCAATGTGAATGCCGTCTGGCTCGCCTTTCAGCCGCTGTTTCAAGGACCCCAGGTTGTTCCCCAGATAACATCTGAGAAATTTCGCCATCTCTGTAAAAAAAAAAAAATGCCATCTTCAAATTTGTGTATCAAATACCTCTCATGTTATAGTGATTATTCAATGAGTAGAGACAGTCAGAAAAGCTAAAAGATACTGTGTGTGTGTGTGTGTGTGATTGCGTGTATGCGTGCGTGTGCGTGTGTAGATAGACAAGCAATATATTTATCTACTTACATTGAAAAGATAAATAGAAATAAATATAGATAAACTGGGAGAGAGAGAGAGAGAGAGAGAGAGAGAGAGAGAGAGAGAGAGAGAGAGAGAGAGAGAGAGAGAGAGAGAGAGAGAGAGAGAGAGAGAGAGAGAGAGAGAGAGAGAGAGAGAGAGAGAGAGAGAGAGAGAGAGAGAGAGAGAGAGAGAGAGAGAGAGAGAGAGAGAGAGAGAGAGAGAGAGGGAGAGAGGGAGAGAGAGAGAGAGAGAGAGAGAGAGAGAGAGAGAGAGAGAGAGAGAGAGAGAGAGAGAGAGAGAGAGAGAGAGAGAGAGAGAGAGAGAGAGAGAGAGAGAGAGAGAGGGAAAGAGAGGGAAAGAGAGAGAGAGAGAGAGAGAGAGAGAGAGAGAGAGAGAGAGAGAGAGAGAGAGAGAGAGAGAGAGAGAGAGAGAAAGGGAGAGGGAGAGAGGGAGAGAGGGAGAGAGTGAGTGAATGAGTGAGAGAGAGAGTGAGTGAGAGAGTGAGACAGACATAGACAGAGCGAGAGAGAGAGAGAGAGACTTGAGGAGGGTGAATCAACACTTACATACATATGCTGTCCAGCTGGCGAATGCAAGATGGCGAATCAACCAGTTGAGGGCACAAAAAACAACATCTTTCCGTTTGCTACTTACTCAAGCTGAATATCTTGGAGAAAACAGGTCAACCTACGAGACAAGATAACAGTTCGCGAGCCACAGCTGAAAAGACGTATCCACTTGACTTCTTGCCCTCCCCAGTGAATCCATAATGCGAAACCACTCGCTACGAATCTGCTTTCTTGCTCTCTTGGAACCACCAGGTACTATGTAAGTTCTTTTACCCCAATAAACAAAGCAAACCCTATTATGGTTTTCATTTGTAGTGTTTTTGAACAGCCAAACTAAAGCACACCACACACACACTGGTGGCAAGAGGTGGGCACGCTGCGTTTTGGCCAGCAGAAAATAAGCTTCTGAAATAAATTCGCTCGACCATTTCTACATTTCATTGGGTCATATTTTCTATATTCTTTATTTTCCTATGTTTCCTCCAAATATGTATCCTTGTGCATTAATAGTGCAAGTAAGTTAGTCTGTTTGGCAAAAATGTTTTTTTCACAGTTTTGTTAACATTTTGAAACTTAAGACAGTACCTTCTTATCGTGGAGATGTATTTGTTAATTTCA
>BOPN01002904.1:20453-22953 GCA_017312705.2 Penaeus japonicus | reverse complement strand
GACGTT
Organism: Penaeus japonicus; assembly: GCA_017312705.2. Lineage (NCBI taxonomy): Eukaryota > Metazoa > Arthropoda > Malacostraca > Decapoda > Penaeidae > Penaeus > Penaeus japonicus. The sequence goes on along the minus strand of BOPN01002904.1, from coordinate 22,947 downwards.
GTAGAATAACTTTCAAATGTATCCACAACCATGTCTCGACGGAGCAGTAGGACGTCCTACCTTCCCTTCAAATACACAAGTCAGAGTGAACCTCGAAATCCACCCGACACGCCACTTCATCCTTATGCAGACGATGTTGGGTCTCCCTTTATCGTAATTTCGTTCTTACTGTTCTTCGTTTGTTTTCGTTTCACAAAACGCGGATTTACTCCTAAACTTCCTTATGTATGGACAAATTGTCTTAAGGACATTCTCATGTGTCCTCTACATTTACGTTTTAATGTATTTTGAGTTATGTATGGAATCGAGTAACTCTGTGTAATTGGGATGTATTTATTGTACCTAATATTCATGAAAGATCTGACGTTATATTTACCGCCTAAAAGTGCACTTTGTTCGGTAAGATTCATACCAATTCTGACATGAGTAGATGTTTATATACTGTTACAAATGTGACTATAGAATTTATGGGAGACCAAAGCATTTACGTCATGTCTGTTTACACGTAAGTCTCCATAACGAAATTATTTTTAAAATACGGTTTTAGCGCTTGGCTATTACCCATCTTCCCCCTAAATACCCAGGCACCTTTGCCCTTGATTCTGTCAAAACAACTCGAATTCATCGAATACATTTTTTAATTAATTGATTCTAGTCATGTACAGGCCTTGGCCGGCCTGTAAAGGAGCACTGCGTCTTTGATAAAAAAATATATGGTTATCCGATGCGTTTCCAAATTATACGGCATTATGGCTAACGGGTAACCGTCAGGTAAGAAAACCCATACACAGAATTTGAGATTAGCCTTGACATAAAAAAAAGGCACTATGGGCATGACACAGGTACGAGGGAGGCATAACACATTTTCAATTCTAGCAGCACCTCACGACGATAAGCAACCCACCATTCCATGACATAATATAATATCTACCGTCTGGAGTCAGCTCTATGTGTTTATTTACTTTTTTTCTTCCAAAAATGAAAATCATGCCTTTTCATCCCGTGAGTTTCCTTTTAAGTTCCACATGGCATCATTTCAAAGAACTGGTATAGACCTAGTGTTACATCCTGAGTAGCTTTTACATTTTTAAAAATATTTCCAAAATCAAAATTGACATTGTGAAAGTAGAAGTTACCGTAATCGAAGTATAAATATCTCTAGCTTTAATAACGAGGTTCAACAAGTTCCGACATTCAATTCTTACTTCCCGCTAGAGGGCAAGCGCTGGTTCGTTTATATCCGTTTGATTAAATATTTCGGATTCAGTTGAAGACTTTTCGTTGCAGTTGGTTTTAGACGCGGCACATACCCCGGAAGTCTTGATATGATGAAGCTATGTGATTTTTCAATCTAGATGGGTTGTTTAACAGTCTGAATTATTATTAGTATCAGAGGTGGCATAAATGTGTCCTGAACTTTGCTTTGTGACTTGAACACAAACTTAGATAAATAAGTCATTGATATTCTCATTAGGATATCTAACACACAATTTTTGAAGATTTGTTACCTTGAAAAACACATTGCCCGACAATACAATACAGAAAAACTACATAATTTCATTTACAGCTACTAAGGCAAAATGTAAGAACAAAAAATAGAAAAAATATACCACACAACTATATATATAGACCTAACAATCCTTACAATACTATTTATCATATCAATAAAAGGCCTATAAATAACCGTGGAATGTTATATTCCTATATGAAAAAGAATAAACAAAGAATACCACGAACGGTATTTCGACGTATCGAACCCCCACTCCCTAGTTCCTACACCGTGTGCATAGGGTTAACATTGCGTGTGGATGGACGACCTCATTTCAGTTTGTCTCTGACTGGTGTATTGGGAGAGAAGGAAGGGAGCGTCTACTGCTGAGAATTGCTTGTGGTTAAAGTGGAGAGTCTAAGCATTTCGTCTGATTCAACGCTAGTAAGCCTCGGTGAGATACCGTTGTCTTACTCAATGAGGAAATCGGTGGAATCTGTTGAATATTAGTAAGGTTCTGTAAATAGTCATGATCAGCGAAAATAGGTGGCATGAATATAAACATTTACGTTAGTCTTAATTGAGAGAAAGTGAGTGATGAACTTTGGGACACGCATTAACAAGAAAGAAAACGGAGTATGCTATTCCTGTACTCAGTTACGAATAATTGCCATTAACCACCACCTTGCAATATATTCTTGCATCATCAAGGCTTGACACGAAAACATGCCAGCACAAGTAGCAGCAGCATCAGAATCTAACGAAAATTCGGATGCCCTTATCAGACCATCACAAGACTCAGCTATCTCCAATAACACGGAAATTGGGTAAGTAAACAGTTGGCAACTGACAACGAAATCCTTTGTACCGCAGTGTATACAAAAGATAAGAAAGCAGGCGTAATGTTATGTCAGGTTTCCCAAAGTGCCGAGTCTTCACAACAGATGGCGCTGGTGTGCAGTTCGTGTCGTCTGTTTGTTTACTATTGAAGCCCGCGACATTCAT
>BOPN01002903.1:177500-180000 GCA_017312705.2 Penaeus japonicus | reverse complement strand
TTTCGGATGTGTTAACTAGATTAACACGAGGCTTCTGTGTGAGCTTTTTCTTTTCCTTCTTAGCTGTAATTTGACTTGACTTCTGACCAGTCTATGGTTAGTACCGACATTTACTTTATTGATAATGCTGTACAATGTCGCACCTGTTGGTGATTATTCAGTCAATTTCGTTTTAAATGCCAGATGACGATTTTCATGTCCATTTCATAATTTTAAGGGATCGCACTTCAGCGAATTCTATTAGCGTTTGCCCTCTCTCATTGCTGGTGCCTATTCCATATTTCCCAACCTAGATTTCCCCATCTTCCCTTATTCCTATCTTGGCATTAAAATCCTCCATAATCAAAGTAAAATGGGTTTTTCCTTTATCAGTAGCTGCTTGCACACCATAGAAGCTCTCTATCTCCTCATCACTATGACTGCTGGTAGCAACGTATACTTGGATAATGTTTAGGTTATATTTGTTGTTTAGTTTCAGTATTACAGAAACTACTCTTTTACTCACACTATAGAATTCCCCAGTATTCTTTTCGAGGTACTTATGAACTAAGAAACCTATTCCTAATTCTTGTTTGCTATTCAGGGGTTTACCTCTTCAATATAGTAAGTGTTCATCAATTTAGTAAATTCTCTTCGCCTAGTCTTCTACCGTCCTACAATATCCCATTTGATAAATGAAAGTTCCATAAGCAGTGCCAAAAGATCTGTTCTTATATTGCATTTACAAAGCTTATCATCATGAAGCGGCTTGGGTCTAACCGGATATTATTAGCACCCTCTGCTCCAGAGCGATCCTGATCGCCACCATGACCAGGGACTCTTTTGCTTTCAGAGAATGAGAGCTGTTGTCGTGACTGGGAAATCATAATTAAGAGGGGTGGGGCCAGATACCCCCCTCTACCGGCCTTAATTGTAACTTGGTTGGGGGAGTAATTTAGCCAGGAGACTACCAATAATCTTCAAAAATACGTTTGAGTTAGTCCCGCATGAGATCTTAGCATCCCCCGATCTAGCTCACTACCTCTCGGTCTACTCCAGTGAGAATGGGCATTTGTTTTATATACACGTGCAGGGCCTGCACAAAATGCATGCTTGCATGTTCGCCCGTGTTCCCATGCATGCACTCATGTACATGTCTATATATAGACTGCACCCATGCATGAATATGAAAATACAAATATGCCCATACACAGATAAGCATGTGTAACTTGTGGCTTGTGTTTCCGACAGCATGTGTGTACATAGCACTCATATATAAACAGTGTCTATGTATGCATACACATGTACGTAAATTATTATGTGCCCATTCATTATAATTTGCTTAAATATATATAGTAGGGAATAGTATATATATCTGGTAATATTTCAGAGAGGTATTTATTACTTGGCACCTGTTCCATATGAGTTTCCCTATGTGACCGTGGCCGCTAGGATTGCCATCGCTTGAGATTGGGCATCCATTAGGAATTTTTTTTTTTTTTTCCTGGCTGATACTCCCCTCCAAGGTGGTTGAATGATTAGATTTATGAACACTAAAAACAGTATACAGCATTAAAATGCCTTATTGCTTTCTACCATAATTCTCACATAAATATAACCCTGGTAACCTGATTTGTGACTTGAATTTCAAATTTACTCTCGCCGAGTGCAAACGAGGATTGTCTGTAAAACCTCGCTATCACTGTTCTGCTAAGAATATATAGTTAACTTCCATGGTGGTTGTAAGGCACCTGGTAGGACAATTCTCTTTGTAGATCGAGTAGTGTAATGGTTAGAAGCCGGGATTCTCACTCTGAGGACCCGAGTTCGAGTCTCTTGTATTTACAGAGAGAGACTCTTGTATTTACAGAGAGAGAGAGAGAGAGAAAGAGAGAGAGAGAGAGAGAGAGAGAGAGAGAGAGAGAGAGAGAGAGAGAGAGAGAGAGAGAGAGAGAGAGAGAGAGAGAGAGATAGAAGTTTTAGTACTTTCATTCTAATGTCTTTTTTATTACTATTGTTGTTCCTGTAATCATTATCATCATTTATATCATTACCATTCTTTCTATTACTATTATTATCATTATCATTATTATATTGTTATTGTTATTACTATGATTCTTATAATTATTATTTTTTATTGTTATATCATAATTATTACAGTTATTTTCATTATCGTAATTATTTTTGTCATCCATTATCATTACTATTATTTAATTATTATCATTATTATCATTATTAGTATTAGTGTTGTCACCGTTATTATAATTATCTTTATCATAATATTTTTTGCCATCCTTACTATTATGTCTGTCATTGTTATAATTGTCATCATCATGATCATTTTCATCGTCAGTATCTATAGTAATAAACGAGAGTTGTGATAGAAGTCCAAAATGATGAGTAATGTAACTATTGTAAAAGGAAAATACAACAGCATTGAAATGATGATATGAACGATAAAGCTTCTGATGAAATGGCTGAAAAAGATTATTGTCAGGAGAAAAAATGGTTGTAATTATGA
>BOPN01002903.1:157500-165000 GCA_017312705.2 Penaeus japonicus | reverse complement strand
AGAAATTGAGAGAAAGAAAGAGAAAGAGAAAGAGAGACAGAGACAAAGATGTCGACAGAGACAGAGAATGAGACAGAGAGAGAGAAATAGAAAGAGAAGGAGGAAAAGAGAAATTGAGAGAGGGAGAGAGAAAGAGAGAGAGAGAGAGAGAGAGAGAGAGAGAGAGAGAGAGAGAGAGAGAGAGAGAGAGAGAAAGAGAGAGACATAGACAGAGACAGAGACAGAGAAAGACAGACTGACAGATAGACAGACAGGGACATCTTGAGATCGATATATAGATAGATAGATAGATACAGAGAGAGAGAGAAACAAAAAAGACATAGAGTGAGAGAGACAGAGAAAGAGACTTAGAAAGAGAGGGGAAGACACAGAGGGCACAACCGAACCTTAAAAACAAACCATAAAAACCCTCATGCCAGCTGTTCTTACCTGGCCCATTGACTCTTATGGTGACACGGTCTGTTGACGGGGGCTGAGGCTGCCAAAGTGCCGCTGGGTTGCTAGGTTGACCGCGGTTGCCTTGTCGATCAATCGCTCTCACGCACACCCATAATACCTTCTGTTGGTTGAGAGAATTGGACATGAAGATAACAGATTCCAGAGAAAAATGAAGGGGAAGAGGTGGGAGAGGGGAAAGGAAAGGCGGATGGGGGATGGTGGACTGATGGGGATGGGGATAGGGGGAGATGTGGGTAACGGCGAGAGAGGGAAAGGAGTAGAGGAGAACGAGGAGGAAGGAGGAAGGTAGGGATAGGGCGAGGATGGGAGATAGGACAGAAGGGAAGGAGGGATGATCAGATAAAAATAGATGGAGAGGCAAATAGATAAACGAATGTTCAAAATAGATAATGAAACATATATCGTACATGTCGTGCGTCGCTTTCGAAAGAAAGAAAGAAAAAATAAAAATAAATAAATAAATAAAATAAAATAAAATGAAATAGTGACAGCATTTAACTTTTTTCTTCCTCTTTTTCCATGGTTGCATTCATGACCACCAAAATGTTATGATCGCATCGCCTGTCGGTATTTTGTGATCAAACACAAGGAGTTCTTCCTTTAGAATCCCCTGAGTCACTCGCCAGCCAATTAAGGATCTCACAGCACGCCACGCATGTCATTTGGCCAATCAAAACACACCTTTCTCTCACTCTGCGTGTCTCGTGTCCGTTTTCACACGCTCGTTACGAAAACCGCCCAAAGGGATTTTCTTTCTTCTTCTTTTTCTTCTTCAGATCTCCTGTTCTTAATTTTTCACATTTGTTTTATATTTATGGTTTGTTTTTTCTTTATTCCCCTTTTCCCTTATCTGTTTTTATTCTTTTTATTCCGTTCTCGGTTAGTATCGTTTTTCTCACTCTCTCTCTTTCTCTACACCTATCTACCCCCCCCCCCCTCCTACTCTCTCTCTCTATCTTTTCCTCTCTTTCTCTCTCTCTCTCTTTCTTTCTCTCTCCTTCTCTCGCTCTCCTTTTCTCTCCCCCCCCCCCTCTCTCTCTCTCTCTCACACACACACTTTCTATATCGTCCCCATTCAGTCTAGACCGATCAGCGTAAGAAACTCCGCAGGTGGAGCGACGACAGGTCAGTGCACCCGCCACCCAAAACCCCCCCCCCCCCCCCCCCCAAAAAAAAAAGAAAAAAACATGAACTCACGGAAAAATGACACCTCTAACCCCTTAAACCCCCCCCCCTCCTCCTCCTCCCCTTCCCTATACCCAGTAGGTCCCTACCCACCCTGCCTCCCCACCAGCAAGCTCTCTCTCCTGTAGCTTAACACGCATTCCTGACACTACATAGAAAATACGTGTCGTGTGACGCACTATAAGTTCGAATTCTGACGTGAACTCTGACATGTTTAAATAATCACGTTAAATGCTTACAGTGTAGGTTATAACGATTCATCACTGAGTATTTATGATATTGATTTACGACGAATTTTTACGAGTCTGCATTGATTTCCTGGGATTCTGTGATATTGATCAGGCATCATATTGTTTAATACTTTAATGCTTGCATGATATTCATGTTGCTTCGTACTTTGGCAATTCCCGATGTTTCTTATTCATTCCCAAAGGCATTTTGAAAGAAATATGAATAACTACGATACTGCTACTGCTACTACTATTTATTATAATGATTTATGATAATGGTAATGATAATAGTTATCATCACCATCATTATAGCTGATAGAAAGTATGATATTATCATTATCTTTGATAATAATAATCATATTATCATCTTTGGTAATTATGTCACTCAAAGTATTATCTTGATTATAATTGTCATTATTATTTTTGCTATAATATAGAAAATGATGATAATAATGAAACTACTATTACCCCTACTACTGATAATAATGATTAGGATAATAATAATGATAATGATAATAACAATAATAATAATTATGGTAATGATAATAATGATATTGATAAAGATATTGATAATGATAATGATAATTACAATGAAAATAATAATGATAAGGATAATACTAACAATGAAAATGATAATGATAAGGATAATAAAAATCATAATTATTTTTTTAGTGGTTTGCTACTGTTGCTACGACTACTACTATTACTATGGATAATATTGATAATCATAATGATAATAATGATGATTATGATAATATCAGTAATAATAACAATAGTAAAACTAAAAAATGATCATAGAGATGCTACCACAACTACTGTTAGTAATGATAATAGTGACAATGATGTATGTTGGTAATAATAATAATAATGATGATATCAATGATAAAAAAAATTTCATCATCATCAAAATGCTGACAATACCAAAAAAAAAAAAAAAAGTAACATTACAACTATTACCACTACTACTAGTATTATTACTTAAGATATTGACGACAAAAATAGCAACAATATGAAAAACGATGAAAGTGTGATAGGAATAACAACAATAACAACAATATTATCAATAAAAAAAAAAAACAGTCAAGGAATTCCGAAACAAAATAGAATTCCTAATAATAGCGTACAGAAAATAGAAGAAACATGAAATAAGAGAGAGAGAGAAAAAAAAACAAAAAACATACAAAATAAAGACCAGTGCTAATCATGCAGAATAGCAAAAGTGCTTTGATATCCTGCAACGACATCTCATGGGAACATCGTTACTTCGTCATGAAGTCATGAAATCCAACGTGAGGTTAACAGACAAGGAAGATATGAAGGTCGCTCATGATTTATGCATGGCAGTGACGTGAGGAACAGACTTAGAAATACGAGTTGCAAACTGACATTAAGCGTGACATTTTGGAAAACTTTTAAAAATATGATGAAAGTATGGAAAAAGGTTAATGATGGTAACGAACACTGGGGACTATGATTTTGATGATGATTACAGCAATATAAAGAAAAACAAAAATGATGATGAGGAGGAGGATAATAATAATATTAGTAATAACAATAAAAACGATAAGTATAATGAAAATGATGATAATGATAATACTAATAATAAAAAGAGCATTACGAGAACATTGATAATAACAATAATAATGCTAATGATAAAAATAATAGCAATAACGATAATGATAATCTTAATTATGATAATAATGATAATAGAGCAATACTTATGATGATGATAACAATAACAACAACAACTAGTAATAACAAGAGTAATAACAAAGTTGATAATTATAATGATAATGAGAAAAATAATAAAGATAATGACAGCATTGATAGTAGAGATTATAATGATGAGAATAATGATAATGATGATAATAAAGATAATAACAATAATAACAATGAAACTAATACTAACAAGGTCTCCAGTCTTTCCAACTTACCTTCTCATGCACAGTGATGGGCACTCTCGCCCTTTCCTTCGTGCCTGCGGGGGAGGGCTTCGGAAGGCCCTTGATCCTGTCGCCGGAACACTGGACGGCTGCCTGGTCCTTGGAGGAGGCCACGAAGCCCTCGTAGGCGTGGGCGCGCCCCCAGTCTCGATCCTCGCCCACGGCTGTCCAGTCTAGCACGACGCGGCCGCTGGAAGAGTCTACCCAAGCTACGAGGTCCAGGATCCTGCGCGGGTGCGGGTGGGGGAGGAGGGGGAGGGGGTGTTAGTGCGTGGTGTTGATTGGGCCTATCTCGGGCTATCTTTTTTCTTGTCTCTCTTTATTTTTATCAATGTCATTCACTCTATTTTTTTTTCTCTCTTTCTTTTATTTCTTCATTCTATCTCTCTCTCTCTCTTTCTCTCTACCTATTCATCTCTCTCTCTCTCCCTCTCTCTCTCTCTCTCTCTTTCATCTATATATCTAATTTTTATCTATCTATCTCGATCTCATTCTCAATCTAATTCTCAATCTCAGTATCTTTCTCTCTCTCTCTCTCATCTATATGTCTATCTTTTTATTTATCTCTCTCAGTCTCAATCTCAATCTCTATCTCTCTCTCTAGTCTCTCTCTCTCTCTCTCTCTCTCTCTCTCTCTCTCTCTCTCTCTCTCTCTCTCTCTCTCTCTCTCGTTTTCTCTCCCCCTCGTCTCTCTCTCTATTTTTTGTCTCTCTCTCATTCCCTCCCCCCCTCTTTATCTCTCTTTCTTTTACCCCCCCCCTCTCTATCTATCAATCTCTCTCTCTCTCTCTCTCTCTCTCTCTCTCTCTCTCTCTCTCTCTCTCTCTCTCTCTCTCTCTCTCCACCTGCCCACCTCCCTACCTAACGATCTGTCTCAATCACTTTTCATCCCAGACGGCATTTTTCTCTCTCCCTGTGTCACAAGAAGGATTCCGTTTTCTATGATCCCTCTCGAGCGACTCACCTGCCAGGGGGGACTTTATCCCTTTGAAGGACGTGCGCCTCTTTGATGTCCAAGGTGGGCCCCGTCACCTGGCGAGTGAATGCCGTCGCCTGCCTAGTGTGAGCGTAGGGTACGACGCTGCCGCAACACGAGGGGGCCGCCCACACTCTCCCCTCGTCGTATCCACTTCCAAAGGCCAACTGTTCATTATACGAGGACAAAAATAAGTATACAGATAGACAAATAAAAAAGTAAGCATGAAAAAGAGAAATTAACGTTAATTCAACAGTTAATTCAACGTTAACAGTGAAAAAAGGCACAATTGAAATGGATGCGAATTTCGAGAGCGAAGAATCACTTTCAATGCTTTAAATCCTCGCAGATATTTTCTAGTAAAAAAAAAACAAAAAAAAAAAAAAACAATAAAACGGAATTGATTTCACTCTGTCAGACGGCAAAGGCTCTTAAAAGATCAAGTAAGGTGATGTAGTGGATGATTAAATTTTCTCTTTCAGTCGTTTAGAAAGAAGAAAGAGAGAGGGAGAGAGGGAAAAATGGGATTGAAATAAATTACGCACACTTAATAACGGCTGTCGCGAAACTGCTTAGGAGGCGCAGTGGATATTAATGGCTTAATTTTGGACCCAAGCAGAGGGCAACGTGCCTGACACAAGCAGAATTACAGGACCTTTTTTTTTTTTTTTTTTTTCTTACTCTGTCTTTCCTTCTACTGCTTTCTTCATCTTCTTTCCTTCTCTTCCCTTCCTATCTTCTCTTTTTCATTTTGTTTTCACTGTTTACTTACTCTCTTCGCGTCTCAGAGGCTGACAAACAAACCATAAAAAACACAGAATATTACTTAATTAAAGGAAATCATAATTTTCACTACTCCGTTGCAAGAAGTGCAAAACCTCGTTACAGTGAACTTTGACGTCCCTTTTAGATATTAAATCAGTGGATCGGCGTGCAAGTAGACCCCCTTATAAAATATGACCTGGTTTGGGAGACGGAGTCATGTCCTTCTCCCTTTAATGATTCCATTAATGAGGTTGAGAAGCAATGGCTGAATTAAAAAGCAATTTCGGGAGCGTGACATTTTTGGATGTGTGGGCTCCATCTTTGATTTATTTATTTTGCTATTATCTATTTAGATTATGTGTCAATCATCTACAGAGCCTTAATACATTTGCAATGAAACTATGAAATGATAATGATAATTAAAAAAAAAAAAAAAAAAAAAAAAAAAAAAAAAAAAAAAAACATTTCATACTGATAGTTACGCCGTTACAGTCAAGTGGCAATTATTTTTGAACCAAGTTATTGTGTATGAAAACAGTTATGAAATTCGTAATATATCATAAACCCTCCTCAACCGGTATCCTTTCCGTCCTTCTTCCTCATCCCGAGAGCCTCACCTCCTTGGCATAGGCGTGGCGATGATGCCTCACAGCCATGTCGCGGGAGTGTGCCTGCGCGAGAGCCAGGACGGAGTTGGTTGCGTCGACGGAGAGCAGGACGGCGTAGCGAGCGGGGCCGTCGAGGGGCGGGGCGTAGCGCGAGTAGATGCCGTCGCCGCGGGTTACGTCCGGGTCTGAGGGAGAGAGAGAGAGAGGGAGTGATAAAGAGGGTAAGAAGGAGAGAGAGGGTGAGAGATAAAAAGGGGGTGAGAGAGAAAGAGATAAAGAATTCGAGAGGGAGAGAGACAGATCATTATCATTTTCACAAGAATGATGAAGATGATAATAATTGTAATGATATTAATTATGATAATGATGATAATGGTAATAATAATTATTATAGTGAAAACGAAAACGATGTCAATAATAATGAGGATAATATCAATAATGATAATAATGAAAATAATAATAATGATAATAAAACAACGATAATGGTAATAAGAATGATAATGATAATGATAAGAATTATGATGTTCATAGTCATGAAACAATCCACATATATCTGTCAGCTAAATTGCGTACAGTAAACTCCGTTGATGTTAATGTAAGCCAAAAGATTCCGTCTGCAGAAAACATAAATAGTAATACATTTTCTTGTAATATAAGCATAAATGAAATTAGTGAGAAGCGTGGGTATAATCTTATACTATGTTCACTTTTTTTAAAATGATTAAACGGAATGATAAAGGCAATAATAGGAGGATACCTGCAAATGTATACAAGAAAAAGAAAATGATACGAAAATTACATATGATAGTACAGAAACACGAAATTATAGAAATGCTATAGGAAAAAGGCCTCAACTTGCAACACTAAAAGAACCATTTTCGACGGGTATCTGGCCAAGATAATGTTCCAGATGTGTGCATTGCAAATCGCAATGGACGATATTAGCCACTTTAAAAAAGCCCAGTTTCATTATGGAAACTCATTCGGCCTATGAACCTTCAGACTTGTTTCGATACGTTTTCAAAGATGTTTTAATTGCGTAATTATCATCTTTTTTATAAATTTTGAAGTCGATCATTGGCGATAGACCATCATCACCAGTAAGAGATAGAAAGATTTAGGTAAATAATGTTCTCGGTCTGGCTGGTTGGGGGACAATATCAATTAAAATTATATATTTTTTCAACCATTCATACTTTGATAATAAAAAGGATGGTAATTACAATAATGATAATATTAATAATCAACAATAACACTGACAAAAAAACAAAAGAAACAAAAAAAAAAAAAAACGAAATATCAGATACATACATGTGTTATGTGTGTGTGTGTGT
>BOPN01002903.1:135000-140000 GCA_017312705.2 Penaeus japonicus | reverse complement strand
TTTCTACCTCTTTCTCTCTCTTGCTTCTTGTTCCCTTTCTCACAGTTATCATCATTCCCATTCTCTCTCTCTTCCTGGCGATTATTCCTTGTTGGCAAAAAGAAAAAATATATATAAATTCACTTTATCCACACCTGCCTATTTAATTTCATGTTTCTTTCTCTCTTAAACTTTCTTACTTTTTCCTTTCTCCCTCTCTCTCTTTCTCCTCTATCCCCATTTGCTTTCTCCCTCCTGTCTATCTACTCCTATCATTCCTTTCTATTCTTAAATCTTTCTACTTCCCATTCTTCTCACCAGTCTTTTCTGTCTTCCTTCAATACTCTCTTTCTCCTTCCTCTCTTCCTCTTTTCTTCCTTCTCTCCTTCTTCCTCCTCTTTCGTTTTTTTCCCTCTCTTCCTTCCACTCCTGCTTCTTTTCCTCCGTCTTCCTTCTCTCCCTTCCTAACTTCCTCCCTCCTTACTCGTCCTTCAACCTCATCATCCTTCTGTCCCTCCTTCCTTCCATCCTTCTCGTTCTCTTGTTTGTCTTGTTGCCTTTCACTCTTTCCATACCAAACTGTCCCGGTCTCTGTCCCTCCCCCTCCTCTCTCTTCTTCTTATTCTTATCATTATCATTATTGTTGTTATTATTATCATTATTATTATTATTATCATTATTATCATTATTATCATTATTGTTGTTATTATTATTATTATTATTATTATCATTACTACTATTATTATCATTATTATTATTATTATCATTAATAATAATATTATTATTATCATTATTATTATCATAATTATTATTATGGACATCATTATTATTTTCATTATTATTAGTATCATTATCATCATTATTATTATTATCATTATTATTATTATTATTATAGTAGTATTATTATCATTATCATCATTATTATCATTATTATTATTATTATTATTATTATTATTATTATTATTATTACTATTATCATTATTATACTACTTCTTCCTCCACCTCCTCCTCCTTCTCCTTCTCCTCCTCCTCCTTCCTCCTCCTCCTCCTCCGCCGCCTCCTCCTCCTTCTTCTTCTTCTTCTTTTTCTTCTTCTTCTTCTCCTCCGTTCTCCCTTCCCGAAACCCCACTTTGTTGTGTACTTCTCTGGCTTCGCCCTACGCCTCCTCGTCCTACACCTCTTCCTCCTCCTCCTCCTCCACCTCCCACACCTCCTCCTTTGTTTCGTCCCTTCCTCCTCTCCCCTCCCCCTTTGCCACCTTCTTACGATTGGCTGTTGCTCCTCGGCAAAGTGCGAACTGAAGCCAACGCAACATATTTACGCATGTTTGGGGATCACCTTCGAGGAATATGAACCCATTTGGCCAAGATGTTCAAGAAAATTGGATCGTCTCAGGCCAGCGGGAGTAGTATCGGGAGCACCTGTCACCTCCTTATGCTGAGAGGGGGTGGGGGAGGGGGGAGAGGGGAGGGGGAGAGGGAGAGGGTTGAGGGGGAGGAGGGGAAGGTTGTAGAGTGGTGTCGAGAGGGTAGGGGTAAGGGCGGGGACTGGGGGTGTCTGTGGAAACGGGGAAAGCGAAAAGTGAAGGTGGCTCAGGAACTGGGGGTTTTAGTACGGTGTGGTGTTTGTAAGTTATAAAGAGTGTATATATACAGTGTGTGTGTGTGTGTATATATATATATATATATATATATATATATATATATATATATATATATATATATATATATATACATATATATATATAAATATATATATATATATATATATATATATATATATATATATATATATATATACATATATATATATATTTGTGTGTGTGTGTGTATGTATATATATATATATATATATATATATATATATATATATATATATATATATATATACATATATATGTATGCATTTATGTATGTATGTGTTTATGTATGTATGTATATATATATCGGTTATTCCTAAACTGGAGAGAAAATGGAAATCATAAAGCTTCAAAGTTAAAAACTAAACCAATACAAAGATTTTTCCTAAAGTAAGCCATTCTTAAACCAGTTCCGCAGGTTCTTCCTCCTGTAATTAATCTAACTAAGTGAATATGCACAAGGACATAGGAGCCGCCTTGCCTGTAGGAATATTCCACGACTACGATTCAGGATTCAACATTACTTTTCAGGTGATGTATTTCCCAAGCTGTTACAAGCTGTGCAGGCTATGGGTTATTGGAGGTGGGTTCTGTCTATCTCTCTGTCTAGAACTATCTGCCTATCTGTCTCAAGGCCATATATGTTTATATGTATGATATGTATGCATAAACACACACACACACACACACACACACACGCATGCATGCACACAGAGACACACACACACACACGCAAACACACAAACACGACCACACAGACACACAAACAAAATACACATACACCCAAAAACACACATAAACGCACATACACTCCAACAAACAAATAAGCCAAAATAGGAGAAAGACACGAAGAGAGAGAGAGGGTGAGAGGGGGAGACAGAGGAGAGAGAGAGGGGGGTTAGGAAAAAGAAAGAGAGATACACCGAGAAAGAAAAAGAACGAAGGGGGACGAGCGGGAGAGAGAGGAACGGAATAAAAGGCACAGCCCAGCACCAGGCAGCCAGCCAGCCAGCCAGACTCTCCTAGCGACTGTAACGCAGCAGCTCAATTACAGGGAAAAATAATCACACCGAGGCGGAGTTATGGCATGAAGGACTTTATTGCCGACGGGAATTTATCATCAGTGGCTGCGAGGAGCTTTTGCAGGCGGGCCTCCGAGCCTTGCTCTTGTAACAATCCTGAAGGGAAGAGAGAGAGAGAGACAGAGAGAAAGAGAGAGAGGGAGTGAGAGAGTGAGTGAGAGAGAGAGAGAGAGAGAAAGAGAGAGAGAGAGAGAGAGAGAGAGAGAGAGAGAGAGAGAGAGAGAGAGAGAGAGAGAGAGAGAGAGAGAGAGAGAGAGAGAGAGAGAGAGAGAGAGAGAGAGAGAGAGAGAGAGAGAGAGAGAAGGCGAGAGAGAGAGAGAGAGAGAGAGAGAGAGAGAGAGAGAGAGAGAGAGAGAGAGAGAGAGAGAGAGAGAGAGAGAGAGAGAGAGAGAGAGCGCAAAGTAGTAGAAGAAGAAGAAGGGGATGAATAAGAAGAAGAATTGGGAGAAAGTGTGTGAGAGGGAGAAGGAGTACGAGGGAGGGATGGAGGGGAGGAGGGAGGAAAAATAAACCTAATATATATGAGAGAGGTGGGAGGGAGAGGCACGTAGTATATATTTAATACATGATATATGTTGATCACATCCATGCATTTTCTCGAAAATTCCCCTTCTTACTTGCAGTAATTATGACTTTATTGCAACTAAAATAATGATGGCAATTATTGAGAAAAGTAGTAATAACAAGAAACGTGAGTTAAACTGATGATTCTTCGTCGTCACAAAAGTTCAGAGTTCAAGATGAAATCGTTACCGCGGCCTTCATCTTTCTCCGAACGTCCGTCTGTCTACCTCTGTTCTCATTTTCTTGCAGGTCTTCTCTTTGTTTCTCTCTCTCTCTCTCTCTCTCACCCCCCCCCCCTCTCTCTTTCTTTCTCTCTCTCTCTCTCTCTCTCTCTTTCTCTCTCTCTCTCACTCACTCTCACTCCACCCCTCTCTCTCTCTCTCTCTCTCTCTCTCACTCCCCCCCTCTCTCTCTCTCTCCCTCACTACCCCCTCTCTCTCATGAAGTAGGTAAGCATGTTCCCCAACAGGGATGATTTGAATAATTTCATAATAATGATGATTTGGTAATAAGGATTGGTAATTTCCATGATTTCACTGGATAAATGCCAGTCTCACTATCCCTCCCTCTCTCTTACTCTCTCCCATTCTCTCTCTCCTCTCTCTCTCTCTCTCTCTCTCTCTCTCTCTCTCTCTCTCTCTCTCTCTCTCTCTCTCTCTCTCTCTCTCTTTTCTTGTCTTTCCCCCCCCCCCTCTCTCAATCTGTCTATCTCTCTTTCTCCTTCTCTCTTCTTCTTTCTCTCTCCCTCCACCTCCGTCTCTCGTTTCGTCTTCCACACACTCTCAGAGTACGTAATACCTAGTGTCTATCTCTCTCCCGCGGGTTATGAAAACCTGCACCTCATTTTTCTCCTCCTCACACATGCACCTTCTTCGGTTGTAAAACTACCTCCTCCCTCATAAAGTCGCTCCTCATAAATTTCAGTGAATCTCCAACTCTGACCTTTTTGCTCTTGATCAGAACTTTGGTGATTGCGTCTTGCTCTTAAAACCTCATGTACGTCAGATCACAGGGAATGGTCGTTATAATTACAGGGTATGCGCGCGTGCAACACTCACATTCATAAAACACACAGACACACACACACACAAACAAACACACACACAAACAAACAAACAAACAAACAAACAAACAAACAAACACACAAACACACACACACACATACACACACAAACACACACACAAACACACACACACACACACAAACACACGCACACACATACACACACACAAACTCACACGCACGCACACACACACACATACACAACAATAATGATAATAACAATAACAACAACAACTATAATGATAATGATAATAATAATGATAATGATAATGTTAACGATGATAAAAATAATAATAATGATAATAAAGATAATAATAATAATGATAATAATAATGATAATACTAATAGTAATAATGATAATAATGATAATAATGATGATGAGGATAATAATAATAATGATGATAATAATAATGATAATATTATAAATAAAAATAATAATAATAATAATGATAATGAAAAACAACCACAATAATACTGATAATAACTATATCAATAATAAACATAATGGTAATGATAGTGATGACTCAGATGATGATTCTTATAATGATGATAATTTACCGTGGATTCTTATCAGGGAATAATTACAAAGTTGACCGATTGCATCAGTATAATCAACATTGATTTTAGTTGCAAGAGGACGAAGGAGAGAAGGATCAAGGATAGGAAAAAGGGA
>BOPN01002903.1:95000-97500 GCA_017312705.2 Penaeus japonicus | reverse complement strand
AATGGCAATATTACTGATGATAATAATAATGGATGATATTGATAACAATAACAATTGGAATAATAGTAAAGATAATGCTAGATATTATATTGATGAAAATAATAATAGTAGTGATAATCATAACAATGAGAATGATAATGGTGATAGTAACATTGATAATGATAATGATGATAACAACGATAATGATAACATTAACAATAATGATAATTAGAATAACAATAATAATGATGATAAAGCAATACAAATTATAGCAGTAACATATTGAATATAAAAATGATTATGATGATAATGATAATGATGATAATATTGATGGCAAAAATAATAAGGATAATAATGATAATATTGATAGTAATAACAAAGACAGCGATAAGAAATAATGATAGTGATACAATAGAAAGGAAAACAATAACAATAACAACAAGTAAAAATACATGAAAATGCTAATAACAATGATAACAAATATAACATTAATGAAATAAAACAAATCACAAGAAAAACAAACATAACTGAATATCACATCAGCGAATAAGAATAAGCTAGGGAGGGAGGGAGACAAGAGAAACCCGGACTAAAAGCCAGGCTATCCAAAGGTATCCTGCAGACAATACGTCGTATGTCATTAGCCGTCTCAACAACGTCATGCCGCGAGTCAGAAAAGCGGGAGGCAGGAGCGATTCGCCTTGACATGCCTCTGAAGACTTTTGGGGAATGTTTAGACAGCATTAAATTCAGCCTTTTGAGGAATTACGGCAGGGCAGAGGGAGAAAGAAAGGAAGAGAGAGAGAGAGGGAGAGGGTGAGGGAGAGGGTGAGGGAGAGAGAAAGAGAGGGAGAAGGAGGGAGAGTGAGAGGAAGAGAGAGAGAGAGAGAGAGAGAGAGAGAGAGAGAGAGAGAGAGAGAGAGAGAGAGAGAGAGAGAGAGAGAGAGAGAGAGAGAGAGAGAGAGAGAGAGAGAGAGAGAAGATAGATAGAGACAGGGAGAGAGTGAAAACAATCAGACAGAGGAAAAGAGGTGTATGTGTGTATGTGTGTGTACACACACACACACACACACACACACACATATATATATACACACATACACACACACACACACACACACACACACACACACACACACACACACACACACATACACACACACACACACACACACACATACACACACATACACACACACACACACACACACACACACACACACACACACACACACACATATATATATATATATATATATATATATATATATATATATATATATATACACAAATATACACATACATATATATAAATATATATATATATATATATATATATATATATATATACATGTGTGTGTGTATATATATATATATATATATATATATATATATATATATATATATATATATATATATATATATATATATATATATATACACACACACAACCATACATATATGCGCACAAACACACACACATCCACCTTTCTCTCTCTCTCCCTGTATGTATGTGCTTATTTGCTTATCGGTCCCCTACTACTTACACTTCTTCCCCTACCAACATAGTTTCATTACTTTAGAGATTCGTGTGACAACAGAAAACAAAACAAAACAATGTACTGACAATAAAACTATGTAAATATAGAAGCATACGAAACAAAATTTTCAAAAAAGCATAAAAAAATCATCCAAGCTAAAATATGATAATTACAAGCATAAATACTAATAAGTAAACGAGCGAGAATACTTAAACAATAGAGGAAACCGCACGATAATGGGAAATAATACACTCACAAAGAGAAAAAATAATAAATAAATAAAAGAAAAGAAAAGAAAAGAAGAAAAAAAAGAAAAAGAAAAAAACGGATGAACACACACACCTACGCCCACACTAGCCACTAACGTAAATAATTACTAACTGGCAATCCCTTCAGATCCGCCACATAATGGAGTGAACAAACTTGTTAATCATTACGGCATCAACGAACCCTTTGCTGGCACGGAAAATGCTCGGGTCGATAGAGAGAAAGAGAGAGGGAGAGTGAGAGAGAAAGAGAGAGGGAGAGTGAAAGAGAGAGAGAGAGAGAGAGAGAGGGAGAATGAAAGAGAGAGAGAGAGAGAGAGAGAGAGAGAGAGAGAGAGAGAGAGAGAGAGAGAGAGAGAGAGAGAGAGAGAGAGAGAGAGGAGCAAGAGGGGAAGGTGGAAAAGACGAAGAGGAAGGGGGAGAGGAGCAAGGGATAGAGAATTGGTCGATGACGAAGAAGAAGAGGAAGAGGAAGAATGAAGAAGAAGACATGGAAAAAAGGGGAGGAGGAGAAGGAGGAAGACAAGGAAGATGAGTAAGAGGAAGCGGACCAGGAGAAGGGAGAAGAAGAGGCAGAAGACAAACAACAACGACACCGATGAAGAGGAAAAGTAGGAGGAGAAAAGAGAGAACGAAAGAGAAGAATTAAGGAAAAGATCGTTTAAGAGGAGAAATAACGAAATTAAAAGAAAAAACTGAAGGAAGAAGATAAGA
>BOPN01002903.1:75000-77500 GCA_017312705.2 Penaeus japonicus | reverse complement strand
ATAGATAGATAGATAGATAGATAGATAGAGAAAGAGAGAGAGATAGAGAAAGAAAGAATTGCCATAATTAGTATGTAACTGTAACAAAATCTTTTGATTTATTGTTGCATAATTGTTTTTCCTGTCTTTAACAAACGGAATAACCAACAGCCAGACAACCTTACGTAACCCAAGTATTTATCAACAAATATTCCAAAACGAGAAAACAAAAATAGCACCAAAAAGACAAAATTAATCTAATTCCACTAACAAAGTGAAACACATCAAAGAAGCGAATAACATTCACATGTAAATCTATCAACTCAAATGATTCAATTGCAATGGTGAATAGGAGGAAATGAATTACGAATCTTATTGTCCTCGCATCTCCCTCATCTGCTTTTCCTCTCCTTCCTCTTATGTTACTGTCTGTCCCTCACTCTAAATCTGTCTCTCTCTGTCTTTTCTGTCTGTTTTTCTGTCTTTTCTGTCTGTTTTTTTCTGTCTCTCTGTCTGTCTTTTCTGTCTGTTTTTCTGTCTCTCTGTCTGTCTTTTCTGTCTGTTTTTCTGTCTCTCTGTCTGTCTTTTCTGTCTGTTTTTCTGTCTCTCTGTCTGTCTTTTCTGTCTGTTTTTTTCTGTCTCTCTGTCTGTCTTTTCTGTTTGTTTTTCTGTCTCTCTTTCTTTATTTCTGTCTGTCGGTATTTTTCTTTTATTCTGATTAACTGATTAGTTCTCTGTCTGTATGTCTTTGTTTCTGTCTGCCAGGCTAGGTCTTTTTCTATGTCTGTCTCTTTGTCTTTCTCTGTTTCTGTCTGTCTATCTGTTTCTCTGTTGTTGTCTTTCTATTTGTATGTCTGTCTCTCTGCCTCTCCCGTGCTTACTTATTAGCTTTCTATCTCTCTGTCTTTCTCTGTTTCTGTCTGTCTGGCTTGCTCTCTCTGCTTATGTCTGTCTTTCTCTGTTTCTGTCAGTCTGTCTTTATCATCATCATCTCCTACCTTCTCTTCTTCTGCCTTACCTCTTGTCCTATTTCTCTTCCTGCCTTCTCTCTCTCTTCCCGCTTTCCGAAGAAGTTTACAATTATAGAAGCGGCAAATATCGGGTAAATACGATATATTTATTGATCGTGCGGACTTTAAAGAGATGCGTTAACAGATCCCGAGCTCTAAACTCTCGGCTATTCCAGCGGTGATTAGAGAGAGGAGGGGGATAGGCAGATGGGGGGAGGGGGAGGGGTAGGTAGACAGAGAGATAGATAGATAGATGGAGAGAGATGGAGAAAGAGGGGGAAAGAAACGGAGAAAGTAAGAAAGAGGGTCAAGAAAAAGAAGGACATGCAAAGGAATAGAAAGATAGACAAACACACACACTCTCTCAATTTCTTTCTCTCTCTCTCTCTCTCTCTCTCTCTCTCTCTCTCTCTCTCTCAATCTCTCTCTCTCTCTCTCTCTCTCTCTCTCTCTCTCTCTCTCTCTCTCTCTGTCTCACACACACACACACACACAAACCGTTCTTGCATTCTTTCTTTTCCTTTTGTAGTAGCACACTCACACGCACAAATATCCTTCCCGAACCCACCCGCCCACTCCACCCCCACACCCGCCCATGCGTGCGGTCATGCGAGGCGTAGTGGGTCGTGGGCGTGGGCACGATCGGGTGATTGCAGAACGACAATTCGCTCTAACATGAACCCGCCATAAAACACGGCAGTGGGAAGGGAGAAGACACACACACACACACACACACACACACACACACACACACATACACGCACGCACACCCTCACGCCGGCATAAAATTGGCTGCGAAAAATCAAGTGAGAGAGAGTGAGCCTTTGAAATGCCTGTTTCGTGTGTGTGGTGATAGAGTTGGTGAGGGAGGGGGAGAGGGAGGGGGTGAGGGAGTAAGTAGTGGGGCAAGAGTGGAGAGGTGAGGGTTGCGATAAAAGGGTAAGGCGCAGTAGGGAGTGAAGAGGGGGGGGGGGGGGAAGGAAGGAGCAGAGAGAGAGAGAGAAAGTGGTGAAGGAGAGGTGAGGGAGCAAGGGATGAGAATGGAGAGGTGAGGGTTGCGATAAAAGGGTAAGGCGCGATGAGAGAGGGAGAGGGAGACAGGATAAAGGGGAGAAGTAGAGTGAGGGGAAGAGGCGTCATAACCTAATACTACACAGGGGATGGAAGGGGTAGGGGTAGGGATGGAAGGAGGGGGGTAGAGGAGAAGAGTGAGGGATGACAAATACGGAAAAAAGGAAAGGATGAGCAAGAAGGAAAAGGGAAAGGGGAAAGAAGAAGGTGAAGGGGAAGGGGAAGGGAATGGGGAAGGGGAAGGGGAAAGTAAAGGAGAAAGGCAGAGAAAGGGGATGAAGAAGGGGGATGACCTCAGAGTCGTAGTGTGTGGAGGAAGGATAGCATTGTTGAAATGTTTCGTTCTATCTTTATTTTTATTCTTATCTCCTTTGTCTATCATTAATCTTAATTTCCATTTCCTCCTCGTTCTATTTTACCGAATGCGTTTGCAATAAGAG
>BOPN01002903.1:65000-67500 GCA_017312705.2 Penaeus japonicus | reverse complement strand
TCATTATCATTATCATCATAATCATCATTTGTAATCATCATGATTGTTATCATAATTATATCTATTACTACTATTATTATCTTCATTAACATTGTCATTATCATCGTAATCATTACCATTATTGTTATAATTATTATCGTCAATATCTTTATCATCATTAACACTATACTTACTATAATATTATTTTTTATTATCATAATTATTTCGTTCCATAACTTACTTACATCTTAAGATGTCATATCAGAAACACACAGCCTTTTAAATGCCTTTTTTAATAAATCTTTTCTAATAAGCCTTTTGGCCTAAATGGAAGCCCTAGAAAATAAGAAAAGAGGAAACATATAGATAAATAGATAGATAGAGAGAGAGAGAGAGAGAAAAGAGAGAGAGAGAGAGAGAGAGAGAGAGAGAGAGAGAGAGAGAGAGAGAGAGAGAGAGAGAGAGAGAGAGAGAGAGAGAGAGAGAGAGCAGAGATATATATATATATATATATATATATATATATATATATATATGAGAGAGGAGAGAGAGTATAGACAGAGAGAGAGAGAGAGAGAGAGAGAGAGAGAGAGAGAGAGAGAGAGAGAGAGAGAGAGAGAGAGAGAGAGAGAGAGAAAGAGAAAGAGAGAGAAACAAAGAGAGAATCAGACAGACAGACAGTCAGCCAGCCAGACGGACAAAAGGATACACCTGTCTGGGCCTTATAATGAGAGCCTACATCTAGTATATCAAGCTCAGAAGAATAAAGAAACAGGGAAA
Source organism: Penaeus japonicus (assembly GCA_017312705.2). Classification (NCBI taxonomy): domain Eukaryota; kingdom Metazoa; phylum Arthropoda; class Malacostraca; order Decapoda; family Penaeidae; genus Penaeus; species Penaeus japonicus. Next base: position 66,741 of record BOPN01002903.1, on the reverse strand, counting down.
TCATGATAAAAAGAGAGAGGAAGAAGCTAATTTGAGAACAAGAGGACCAGAAGGTGCTGAGGCTTCACACAGAAGCACTTAAGCTTCTGTTCTGAAGGAGGTGGGGGGGGGGGGGGGGGCATGGTAAGCATATTCCCGCATTAAACGTGTTAATTATGAGAGTCACGTGTGCGAAATGCCAAGAGGTTGAGGCAATGCACACTATGGCAGGTAGGCTGCTTACACACGGTCTCTTTCTTATTTTCTTGTCTTCTCTTCGCTCTCTCTGTCTCTCTATCTCGCTCTCTCGCTCTCTCTCTCTCTACCTGTCCCTCTGTATCTCTCTCTCTCTATCTCTGCCTCTCTCTTTATTCTCTCTGTCTGTCTTTATGTGTGTTTGTCTGTCTGTCTGTCTGTCTGTCTCTTTCTCTCTCTCTCTCTCTCTCTCTTCTCTACCTTAAGTCCCTCTGCTTCTTTTCTCCTCATCTTTGTCTCTCTCTCTTTTTCTGTCTGTCTTTCTGCCCTTCTGTCTGTCTGTTTGTTTCCTCTTTCCTTCCTCTCTCTCCTCTCTCTCTCTCTCTCTCCTCTCCCTCCTCTTCGCCTTCCTCTTCCTCTCCTTCCTTCTTTCTTTCTCTCTCTCTCTCTCTCTCTCTCTCTCTCTCTCTCTCTCTTTCTCAATTTATCTATCTATATATCTATTTATCTATCCATCATTCTCTCACTCACTCTTTCTCCCTCTCTACCTTCTCTTTATAACCTCCCTCCTTCAATCTTCCTCTTTCCCCCCCCCCCCACCCATCTCTCTCTTTCTCTTTTCCATACCAACCACCCCCCACCCCAAACCCCAAACCCCAAACCCCAAACCCCCCACCCCCACCCACCACCCCTCGTATTCCTCTGCATAATCAGGGGGAAAAGCCACACGCAAAAAGGGTCTCGAACCAATGAAAGGAAAATATCTCAAGTAGGAGCTCCATCCCCAAGTGTGTATCAGAGTGAAGCTAATATGACCTCATAAATCCTAAATCTTCTCCGGGTGGGATGGAGTCACACTGGAAAGGAAGCGAGTCCTATTGAAACGACCGGAAAAGTGGAGGAAAGGATTGGAGCCGACAACTGCTTTTAGAAACACAGGAGTGATTGGAAATTGAAGAGATATTTCTGATAAAAAAGTCAGTATGGATTAGAGGGAGAAAAGAGAGATATGCAAGCACACACATAAACACACACACACACACACACACACACACACACACACACACACATACTGAGGGAGAGAGAAGAGAGAGAGAGAGAGAGAGAGAGAGAGAGAGAGAGAGAGAGAGAGAGAGAGAGAGAGAGAGAGAGAGAGAGAGAGAGAGAGAGAAAAAGAAAAAAAAAGAGCGAGAGAAGAGAGAGAGAGAGAGAGAGAGAGAGAGAGAGAGAGAGAGAGAGAGAGAGAGAGAGAGAGAGAGAGAGAGAGAGAGAGAGAGAGAGAGAGAGATGCCTTTTAGAGTACAAAGGCAGGTTTCCAAACAAAGATTTGAAAAAGAACAAATATAAAATTACCATAATTCCAATTCTCGTTTTTACTATTTGCGTGTCTCCAGCCGCGCTATTCTAGAGCTGTATCTGCTTTTCATTTTGTTTATATATATATATATATATATATATATATATATATATATATATATATATATATATATATATATACATGTATATATATACACATATATATATACATATATATATATATATATATATATATATATATATATATATA
>BOPN01002903.1:57500-62500 GCA_017312705.2 Penaeus japonicus | reverse complement strand
CTTCTGTTACTTACTCTCTCTCTCCCTTTGCCTCACCTTCTGTTACTCTCTCTCTCCTTTTGCCTCGCCTTCTCCTCCCCGCCTCTCTCTATGCATCGCCTTCTGTTTCTTGTTCTCTCTCTCTCTTTGCCTCGCCTTCTGTTACTTACTCTCTCTCTCCCTTTGCCTCACCTTCTGTTACTCTCTCTCTCTCTTTCCCTCGCCTTCTCTCACTTCCTCTCCCCTTCTTCCCTTTTTCTCTCCCTTTTTGCCCCCTTCTTCCCTTTTTCTCGTCCTTACTACCCCTCCTTCCCTTTTTGTCTCCCCTCCTTCCCCTTCCTTCCCTCTTTTCTCTCCCATCTTTCTCCTTCCTTCCCTTTTTCTCTCCCCTCATTCCCTTTTCCTCTCCCCTTATTTCCTTTTCCTCTCCTCTCCTTTCCTCTTTCTCTTCCCTCCTTCCCTTTTCCTCTCCCCTTATTTCCTTTTCCTCTCCCCTCCTTCCCTTTTTCTCTTCCCTCCTTCCCTTTTTCTCTCCCCTCCTTCCCATTTTATCTCCCCTCCTTCCCTTTTTCTCTCAACTCCTTCCCTTTTCCTCTCCCCTCTTTCCCTTTTCCTCTCCCCTCCTTCTCTTTTCCTCTCCCCTCCTTCCCTTTTTCTCTCCCCTCATTTCCTTTTCCTCTCCCCTTATTTCCTTTTCCTCTTCCCTCCTTCCCTTTTTCTCTCAACTCCTTCCCTTTTCCTCTCCCCTCCTTCCCTTTTTCTCTTCCCTCCTTCCCTTTTTATCTCCCCTCATTCCCTTTTTCTCTCAACTCCTTCCCTTTTCCTCTCCCCTCTTTCCCTTTTCCTCTCCCCTCCTTCTCTTTTCCTCTCCCCTCCTTCCCTTTTTCTCTCCCCTCATTTCCTTTTCCTCTCCCCTTATTTCCTTTTCCTCTCCCCTCCTACCCTTTTTCTCTCCCCTCCTTCCCTTTTTATCTCCCCTCATTCCCTTTTTCTCTCAACTCCTTCCCTTTTCCTCTCCCCTCTTTCCCTTTTCCTCTCCCCTCCTTCTCTTTTCCTCTCCCCTCCTTCCCTTTTTCTCTCCCCTCATTTCCTTTTCCTCTCCCCTTATTTCCTTTTCCTCTCCCCTCCTTCCCTTTTTCTCTCCCCTCCTTCCCTTTTCCTCTCCCCTCCTTCCCTTTTTCTCTTCCCTCCTTCCCTTTTCCTCTCCCCTCCTTCCCATTTTATCTCCCCTCCTTCCCTTTTTCTCTCCCCTCCTTCCCTTTTCCTCTCCCCTCCTTCCCTTTTTCTCTCCCCTCCTTCCCTTTTCCTCTCCCCTCCTTCCCTTTTCCTCTCCCCTCCTTCCCTTTTCCTCTCCCCTCCTTCCCTTTTCCTCTCCCCTCCTTCCCTTTTTATCTCCCCTCCTTCCCATTTTATCTCCCCATCCGTCCTCCCTCCCCTGTCCCTCACTTACACATTTTCCAAAACAAGGACAAGTAAATTATGTTTTTTGAGTCGATCAGAGAGAGACCTCGGACCACACAGAGCGCTGATAGGAATCATTAGTGAGTTAATTATGCAATTAAGTGAATTCTCTGGGTGGAAATGCACAAAGGGTAAGAAGATAGGGTACAACCAAAAGAAAAGTAAATAAAATCTCTCTCTCTCTCTCTCTCTCTCTCTATGTATATATATATATATATATATATATATATATATATATATATATATATATATATATATATATATATATATATATATATATATATATATATATATATATATATATATGTATATATGTATATATATATATATATATATATATATATATATATATATATATATATATATATATATATATATATATATATATATATATATATATATATATATATACATATATATATATATATATATATATATATACATATATATATATATATATATATATATATATATATATATATATGTATATACATATATACATATATATATGTATATATATATATATATATATATATATATATATACATATATATGTATATATATAATATATATATATATATATATATATATATATATATATATATATATATATATATATATATATATATATATATATATATATATATATATATGTATATATATACATACATATATATATATATATATATATATATATATATATATATATATATATATATGTATATATATATATTATATATATATATATACATATATATATATATATATATATATATATATATATATATATATATATATATATATATATATATATATACATATATATATACATATATATATATATATATATATATATATATATAAATATATATATATATATATATATGTATATATATATATATATATATACACACACCTCACCCTTTCTTTATGTATTTATGTACCCCCCTCTCTATATCTCTCTATACATCTCTTTCTGTCTCTCTCCATTTTTTTTTTATTATATCACATACCTTGTTTTATCTTTTTTCTGTTTCGTTTTCTCCCCCTTCTCATTAAAAAAATAAAAAAGTTCCTGCTTTTCGTCAAAAAGTGAAATATTACCGTTTGACTTTTACGGGCAAAGTTAAGCATATGCATCTTCAGGAAGCCATTCCCTCTTTGCACCCGAGGGGAAAAGGGAGAAGGAAGGAGGGAGGGGATGAAGATGGGCTTAAGTAGGAGGAAAAAAAAACGATATTTAAATGATGCTATTGCTGCTACTATTTTATATCTCTTTCGCATTGTCGCAATAAAAGAGCAACGAAAACTTGCATAACTATCATTATTATCATTATCATTTTATCTTTATAATCGGACACTCCATGTTATCCTTTCTTATCGATCTCCTGTTACTCATATTAACCCTCATGCCTTACTATCACAGATCACGCTTTTTGGCTGTTGCATCCCTCATATCTGCACGATTCCTGCATGATTCAATTTGATAAATGAACAATTATAATTGGCCTTCCCGTTTTCTTTTTTTTTTTCGCGTGGCTTCTCTCTTCATTTTCCTCCCTGCTACATGAAGCAGCTGGTAAAACATAGTTTCCAATATGTTAATGGCCTTTCATAACTCATCGTTTTTGACTCCCCAGGCGGTGCTTTGCATGACTAACTAATGTGGCTTTATAAAATCACCTTCATTTTTTTTTCAACCCTCCCCCCCCTCCCCCCTTTAAAAGTTATCCTCATAATTCGTGCAATCAAGTCATTTTCTTGGCAAACAGTTTATGTTTAGGCGATAAAATTCCGGGGATAATTATTACTATGCCTTTATTTAGATTTTTTTTCTTTTTTTTTTCTTTTTGCTATATATATCACGCATACTCTTGTCATACTGAGTCTCATATCTATTTTCTTTCAGTTAAATGAAAAAAAGGGGAAATGATTAGAATAAAAAAGATTTTTTTCGTCAAAAAAATCTAATTCAAAATTTATTATGTTACACACTGATTAAGTGAAATATCAAGTAAAATGTCTTTCTCAAATTGAAAATCAATAATAATGAACAACAAAACGCATGAAACTGAGATGCATATTTAATGATGCAAAGCTCCGCCAAATAACAAATTTATTGCAAATGTGATTTCGATTTTCCTTTGTGCAATCTGAAAGGAACTGCACCCACTCACACCTCCTTCCTGCTGCTCTAGCATTCCAACACACACAAAGAATAGAGGTTTTGAAATATTTCACACCTTTAGGGAAAAAGGGATGGCAGGAATACCATCTCAGGCTTGAATTCTGGTTACATGTATTTTTTTCTTTTATTCTCTCCTAAGGAAGGATGTGGGTAAGGTGAGAGGAAGGGAAAAGATTTGAATAATCTTTTAAAATCCCTTATTCATAACATAGCCACAGCTAACAATTATCTTACTCTTATACATGCATGCGTTTATGTGTATGTGTGTGTATGTGCGTTTATGTATGTATGTATGTCTGTGTTGGTATATGTGTTTTTTCATGACCATATGTATCATGGATTGTCATTACTATATGTATAATTTCATTATTGTAAATATCATTACTTTTGCAAATGATATAATTCCAATAACTGACAGTACTCTGATCAGAAAAAGTGGCCCCATTACAAATAAACTTTTTATATAGCATATATCATATTTGTTCTTCTATTTACGTAATAGTTACGTCATTGAGATCAATATAGACTTACGTAAGTCGAGAGCCTCCTTAAACAGCCTTATTATGCCAATATAAGACTTCCAGTGCCCTTTAACGTAATCAGAAACACCAAAATAAATTTATATATCAGGATATTAATGAAAGAAAAAAACAATAAAATAATCAGCTTAGCCCTAGAATGGGAATATATACAACACGTAACCATTGTCCTCTATTCTCATCCAGATTTATCTGTCAGATCCACAGCAGACAGTGAACCAAACGGATGGGTTTAAGAAGACCCCAATCTCCTTACGTATTCACCATCTTCCAATGTCATACCAGAGATATGGTGGGCTGTATGCTGGTATCTATTCACGGACTCTTCCAGTGAAAAGGAAAATCTTTACGCTGAAATGCCACAGCCATTTTGCTTCGAGTTGAACTGTGCGTTGAACTGTTTGTGAAAGCCGCGACAAGGCAAAGCTGCTGTTACGCGCAGTTGAACAGTGAAGTTCGAGCTCAATGGTGTGAATATTTGGTGCTACAGCAAGCGACCTCTTCTGCCTTAGGGAGAGGCTTGTTTCGGGTTCTGGGTTCTGGCGGCCTCTCACTTTCATCTTGTCTTCTCTCTATTCCTCATTCCTTCTGGCTCTCACTCTCTCTCTCTTTCTGTCTCTCATTCTCTCTTTCTCTTTCATTCTCATTCTCTCTTTCTCTCTCTCTCTCTCTCTCTCTCTCTCTGTCTCTCTCTCTCTCTCTCTCTCTCTCTCTCTCTCTCTCTCTCTCTCTCTCTCTCTCTCTCTCTCTCTCTCTCTCTCTCTCTCTCTCTCTCTCTCTCTCTCTCTCTCTCTCTCTCTCTCTTTTTTTTTTTTTTTTTCTCTCTCTTCCTT
>BOPN01002903.1:47500-50000 GCA_017312705.2 Penaeus japonicus | reverse complement strand
TTCTTCAGCAAAAGGATTATGAATCAATCCTTGAAGGCGTTTTCTTAGCGTCTTCACTTTCTCACTCTTGTAATCTCGCTTTCTGTTCGTCGGTTTGTCTTCTTTATGCTGTCTGCTGGGGATGAGGGTAGGAGGGGGGGGGGGAGGTACTTGTTTGCTTGCTTGCAATGTTTGGGGGAAAAGAGGTGCTTCTTGTTTGTATGTGTGTATGTCTTTACATGAGTGTATTATTATTATTTTTTTCTGAACATTTTTATTTGATAAAAACATACATACATACCAACAACCTGTACACACACAGAGACACATATACCAACATTTATCTATCTATCTATCTATCTATCTATCTATCTATCTATTTATCTATCTATCTATCTATCTATCTATCTATCTATCTATCTATCTATCTATCTATATAAACAGCAACAACGGCCCCTTCGAACACAACAAAGCCGCACTCACATCGCCTTGAAGTCCGGATGCTCGACCATGACTTCCCAAGCAGAACGTCTGCCGCACAAGACGTTCTGCTTCGTCGGCGCCTCACGGTTGTGGGTCTTCGCGTCGCAGAACTTCGTCACCTGAGAAAGGGGAGAGGGAGTTAGTGGATGCTGTGGAGAGGGATGCAGGGGAAGGGAGGTGATGGAGTGAGAGGGGAGGAGGAGGAGGAGGTGGGTGAAGAAGAAGAAGAAGAAGAAGAAGAAGAAGAAGAAGAAGAAGAAGAAGAAGAAGAAGAAGAAGAAGAGAGAGAGAGAGAGAGAGAGAGAGAGAGAGAGAGAGAGAGAAGAAGAAGAACAAGAGAGACAGACAGAGATAACGTAAGGATCCATTTCCGCTAGCGTTAGTCTGCAGAAAGAGGATGACAGAAAAGGCGAAAATAAGAGAGAGAGAGGAGAGAAAACAAAAGAAAAAGAGAGAATGAGAAGAGGAAAAATATATCAAAATAACTTAAACGAGGATGTAAACAGAAATAACACATAAAGAAAATACACGAAAGGGTATCAATCTACAGCAGGATTGTGCCTTTTTAAGTCAGAGCGCAAATAATTAGCTCTGAATCTGTCAGGATAATCTGAGTTAATAGATGATGCCAAAGTTTCGGATATTAATCACGGACGCTCGAGATTATTAAGTTTTATTCACACATATATATGCCTGAGAGAGAGAGGGAGGGAGGGAGGGAAGGAGGGAAGGAGAGAGAGAGAGAGAGAGAGGGAGGGAGGGAGGGAAGGAGAGAGAGAGAGAAAGAAAGAGAGAGAGAGAGAAAGAGAGAGAGAGAGACAGAGAGACAGAGAGAAAGACAGAGAGAGAGACAGACAGACAGACAGACAGACAGACAGACAGAGAGAAAGAGGGATAGAGAAAGAGAAAGAGAAAGAGAGAAAAAGAAAGAGAAAGAGAAAGAGATAAAGCGAAAGAGGGAGAGAGAGAATAAAAAATCAATATCTAGCTAAAGTTCCAAAACATCAGCCATCATAAGAAACCATATATGGCAGCGCCCTTCAATCGGCAGGGAGACTTCATCACGAATTCTAATATGAAATCGAACTTTCGATGGATTTATAAATCCAGGAGCTACATAAGTCGATAGAGCTATGAGAATAATTATCATTTAGTTATACACTTAAGCGCGGTTGATTATATGGAGGTTTATAAAGTTGATTCAAGTATTTATTGATTTATCATTAATTCATGCTTTGATTTTGACAAAGCTATGATTTTGACTCTGATTTGGGGTTCAAAACGAACATAGATGTCTAGATTTTGTTAGCCATTTCGTTAAAACATGCTCAAATATATTTCAAATATATTTCAAATATATTTAAAATTTATTTCAAATATATTTCAAATATATTTCAAATATATCTCAAATATATTTCAAATACATTTCAAATACATTTCAAATATATTTCAAATATATTTCAAATATATTTCAAATTTATTTCAAATACATTTCAAATTTATTTCAAATCTATTTCAAATATATAAAATATTTCGTTAAGATATGTTCAACAGCAAACCTATTACGTTCACTTCATTCCTAACTATTCTTAACAACATCAATTCAACATCAACAACATTCCTGCAACACAGAATACATTAATCATATCGTGAAATCAATTCTTTAAGTACTTTGCTGACAATTCATAAATCAAATATATTCTTGTAGATAAGACTCACATAAGGTGTAATAATTCATATAAAAGATCAAATTTCCAATATTCACGTTCTCTATTGTAAACACAAGGGGATATGCTAAAAAGTTCAGTACATGTGATATGATATTTACATTATATTTATTTATATTTGTATTTATAGTTACATTATATTGATATTAATATGTGCAAATACACACCTACGATACGCTACTTTCACGTCGCTGCCCGTGTTTTCTTGAGGTAAGGAAAGTATTTTGAAAATTTGTTTGAAGGGTATGAGAGAGAGAGAGAGAGAGAGAGAGAGAGAGAGAGAGAGAGAGAGAGAGAGAGAGAGAGAGAGA
>BOPN01002903.1:37500-40000 GCA_017312705.2 Penaeus japonicus | reverse complement strand
CGTCTTTTTCTCCTGTTCCGTCTTCCCTTTTTTTTATCTCTCTCTCTTTTTATGTGTTTTTATTTTCATTTCATCTCTTTTCGAGGCTTTCCTTTTGCCGCTTATTTCTCCGAATATTTTCTTCCTCTCGCTTCTTCTTCCTCTTTCTCCTTTTTTTGTGTCCACGTTCTCCTGTCATTTTCTTCTTCTCCTCCTCCTCCTCCTTTGTTTTTCTTTCGTCTTATCCTTTTCGTTTTTTGCTCCCTTTTCCTCCACCTCCTCTTTCTCCCCTTCACCTCCTTCCCTTTCTTCGTTGCTTCCTATTCCGCAATACTTCTGAAGCAATGGCGTCGTGCCTTAAAGCATTTACTTCTTGGTTATGAGCAAGCATTGTACGTGGCGGGGGGGGGGGGGGGGTAGGAGGAGGAATGGGAAAGAGGGAGGGAGGGGGTGTAGGGGGATGATGGGAGGGAGAGGGAGAATGGGGAGGAGGGAGGGGGGGGGATGGGACGGAGGGAGGAGAGATGGGACATTGGATAGGAGAGAGAGAGAGAGGGAATGGGACAGTTGGAGAGAGAGAGAGAGGGAGAATGGGACGGAAGGAAGGAGGGGGGAATGGGGAGGAGGGAGGGTGGGAATGGGACAGTGGGAGTGGGAGGGGGAAGGTGCGTGGGAGGGGGGGAAGGAGGATAAGTAATGGGACAGGGGAGGACGGTGGGACGGGGAGAGGGAAGGGGAGTGGGACGGGGGACGGGGAAATGAATGGGACGGGGGAGGGGGGGGGGGTCGCAGTCGTAATGGTGACGTAAAGGGTAAAATACATCGTGTAGACGTTAAGCTCGCTCTTTTAACTTGCTGTTTTTGTTCCCTCAGTGTTTACTCTATATCATTGTTGTTGTAATTTTTATTATTTTCTTTACCCTCCCTGCCCCATACCCCTTTCTCTTTAACAATGTCTATAACAATCTCTCTCTCTCTCTCTCTCTCTCTCTCTCTCTCTCTCTCTCTCTCTCTCTCTCTCTCTCTCTCTCTCTCTCTCGCTCTCTCTCTATTCTTCTTCTTCTCCTTCTTCTTCTTCTTCTGCATCATCTTCCTTTCCCTTTATCCCTTTCCTCTCTTCCTCTCATTCAGTCTCTCTGTCAACTTCTAATACCCTAGTCCCCCCTCAGTTCCTCTCAACCCATAATGATAATTATTAAAATGATGATAAAAATAATGGCAGTAAAAATTATGATACTAATGCCAGTAATGTTAATGATGATAACAATAATGATGAAAATAACGATAATGATGATGATAACGATAATTATAAAAATGATATAATGAGGATAACAATAATGATGAAAATGAAAATAGTGATGATAACAGTAATAATCATGCTATTGATAACAACAATAACAACAATGACACGAAAAAAAACTAGCAATAACGATTTTAGTTACAATAATGATAATTATAATGATACTAATGGCAATGATGGTAGCAGTAATATAATTTATTACTATGAAAATATCTCATTACCATGGCCGGAGGAGGAAAGCAATATCCTCTTCCTTTCCCACTAACCTCCCCTCCTAGCTCCCCCGCCCCCGCTTGTTCCTTTCCTTGTGTATATGTGGGAATATGTATATATATATATATATATATAGATATATATATAAATATATATATATATATATATATATGTATATATATATATATATATATATATATATATATATATATATATATATATATATATATATATATATATATATATATATATATATATGCATATATTCATATATGTATATGTGTATCTCTCTCTCTTTCTCCTCCTCTCACTTTCTTTCTCTCATACACACATAGATACACAACACACAAACAGCACTTAGCCTCGCTCACAAACACATCAACACACCCAAACACAAGCGGCTACCACGGAGTACCCAGACTGCGTACAGCAACACACTACATACCGGTATAAATGGCATTAAAGCTTCGTGCCTGCGTGCCTGCATGTCTCCTTGTACCTGCATTGATTATCTCACGGAGCCACGGATGTCTGTTGCGTCAGATCGAGGTGTCAGTGATGTTCCCTTCCTTCTGACGTGTGCCTTGTCTCAAACCAGATGTATATGTTAGAGTACGCGAAGGGAACGGAAGTGCCTGTGTGTGTGTGTGTGTGTGTGTGTGTGTGTGTCTGTGTGTGTGTGTGTGTGTGTGTGTGTGTGTGTGTGTGTGTGTGTGTGTGTGTGTGTGTGTGTGTGTGTGTGTGTGTGTGTGTGTGTGTGTGTGTGTGTGTGTGTGTGTGTGTGTGTGTGTGTGTGTGTGTGTGTGTTTGTGTCCATGTTTAGTGTTTCATTTGACCTCTTGGTTTGGTTCGATTTTCATTTGTTATTCTATTATCGTGTACCAAAACAGGATATAGCTAAATGAAAAATGCCCTTTGTGAAATTCCTAATTTTCGTTTCTAACTAGATTATATTCATTTAGTGGTTCAACCTTCCATGTGTGTTAGTCCGTCCGTTATCCCTGCATG
>BOPN01002903.1:22500-30000 GCA_017312705.2 Penaeus japonicus | reverse complement strand
TCAATCACAAGCCAACGGACAGATTATAAAATGCACATCCACCTCCCAGCCTTAGGTCTTCTCTCACAAGCCGCGGGTGCTTGGAAGTTAGTATATAATTATTAATTAACCTCCTTTCATAATTGCCTTCGGAAACTAAGTTGATTTAGAAGTCTGTTTACACTTACTCTACGGCGCCGAATAAGCCTTTGCCTTTGAGAATATTGACTTGCCTTGGGGGGAAAAAAAGTCAAAATTATACGCCCTATTAAGCAGCCTTATGTAAGTCATTTTGATATTTTTCTCATCTTGTACCTCCTTCATTTGCGGGTCTTTTTAATCCTCGCTATTTTAGAGAGGTGGTAGGATGAGGGGAGAGGTGGGGTGGGGGGGGGGGGGTGGAATGAGGCGAAGGGGAGGAGGAAGAGAATGAGCTAGGTAGATAGTTATATATATAGAGAGAGAGTGAGAGAGAGAGAGAGAGAGAGAAACAGAGATAGAGCGATAGAGATAGATAGATAGATAGAGAGAGAGAGAATGAGAGCTAGAGAATGAGAAAGAGAGAGAGAGAGAGAGAGAGAGAGAGAGAGAGAGAGAGAGAGAGAGAGAGAGAGAGAGAGAGAGAGAGAGAGAGAGAGAGAGAGAGAGAGAGAGAGAGACAGAAAAAGAGAGAGAGAGAGTGAGAGAGAGAGACAGAGAGTTAGATAGATAGATAAATTAACTGTTTAAATAAATACCTGAATAGATACAGACATAGAATAAATAAAGATGATAAATAAAATCCACAAACAAACAGAGATGTAAAGTAGAAACAAAGAGAAACAAAATGAAAGAGATAGCAAGCCTAAATAAATGAGATAGAACACAATAAGAAGGAGCAGGACAGCAGGAAAAATACGGAGGCAAGACCGAAAATAAATTCTCCTCGGAGGAATGGAAGGCAAGGAAGAGAAAAATAAGATGAAGGAGAGTAAAAAAGAAAAAACGTTTCCTGATGATGAAGAGGAACAAAAGAAGAGGTAAGGACAAATAAGATTAGAAGAAGGGTAGGAGGAAGGAGTTACTTGGGAGGGGGTGGAAAGGGGAGAGGGGGGTTAAAAGGGAGGGGGGGGGTAAAGGGGAGGGGGGTAAAAGGGGAGGGGGAGATAGGGATGGGGATAGACGGAATAGAAAGGTGTCGAATTTAGAAATCTTTAATCAACAGAAAGGAAGAAAGGTAAATGAGGAGACAGGTTAGCGGGGATAGAGAAAAAAAAAAAAAAAAAAAAAAAAAAAAAAAAAAAAAAAAAAAACAGAGAATCAACGAGAAAAAAGGTGTAGAAGAAAAACAAAGAGAGAGGAGAGAGGAGAGGAAGTGAAATGGAGATAAGGATGGGGGGGGAGGAGGGAGGGGTACGAGGAAGAGAAAAGGAGGAGGAAGAAGCGAGGGGTTGGAAGAAAAAGTCTCAATTTTAAGGCAGAGAAGAAGGTAGAAGAAAAGATAAGAATAGATGCTAAAAAAAAAAGAAGAGCGAGAAAAGAGAAGCAGACGAAGGGGGGAGGGGGGATTGAGAAAAAGTTTAAGACGGAGGGAAGGGAGAGAGTAAGAAGAGGAAGGAAAAGGTGGCATGAGCCAAGCGAAGAAAGAGGAGGGAAAGGAGGAGGAAGAGTAAATGAAAAGTGCAGACACGAGGGGAGGGAGAAGGAGGAAAAAGGAAGGGAAGGGGGAGAAGAAGAAAGAAGAAAGGAAGGGAGAGAGGAGAAGAAGGAAGAAGAAGGGAAGGGAAGGAGGAGAAAAAGAAAGGAAGGGAAGGAGGAGAAGAAGAAAGGAAAGGAAGGAAGAGAAGAAGAAATAAAGGGAAGGAAGAGAAGAAGAAATGAAGGGAAGGCAGAGATGAAGAAAGGAAAGGAAGGAGGAGAAGAAGAAATGAAGGGAATAAGGAGAAGAAGAAAGAAGAAAGGAAGGGAGGGAGGGAGGGAGGGAGGGAGGCAGGAAGAGAAGGAAACGGGAGGGTGGAGGAGGAGGAGGAGTAGGAGGCAGTGTTGTCATCTACTCCTGCAGCCACTTCATTGGCCCCCGAGTGAGCCGCCCAGTCACATCATTCGGACATAAATGGCCTATAAATCGATACCCAGAACGGCTCTCGATATCCGTAATGGGACTGGATTGAATGGGGCCCCGGCCGGAAATCTCAATAAATAGTTATTAATATAACGGACGGCTGGCTTAAGGGTACCGTGTATCAACCACGTGAATGGGCTGTGCACACGAGTGGACGCAGAGCATTAGAAAAAAAGAAGTATATATGCAAATATTCACATACATACACACACGCGTTTACAGGCAAAAACAAACAAAATTCACATACGTACATGTAAACATAGACATACGCGTAAATGTCTTTACTCAAGCAGATACAAATACATATACTTACACTCATATTTACACAGACGCAAAGAAACAAGAAGATATCCACATATATAAAAAAAATATATATATATACAAGCATACAAACAAACACAGCTGATCGCAAACATACGCACTTTCATACACACGTATCCCCTAAGCAAAAACTCCTGCATTTCACAATATCTCCCTGTCACACCTATCACAATCCCCTGCCACAAATCCTATAACCTCATGTCACACAGTCTATGATACCTGGACACTGCGCATTGAGCTCCTGCTCACAAAATCTATAATTCTATGCCTGTGAACTCCTCCTTTCCCCTTTCTTCCCTCCTTCACCCACTATTCTCACCCTCCCTTCCTCTCTCCTTCTCAACCTGACCCCCCCCCCTCTGACATTCCTCCCTCTTGCAAAATCATACAATGACCATTGTATAACGTGCTGCCAATCACACAGTAATTCTCTGTCGCGCACACACAAGCCGTGATATCCCATTGTATGGGTCATTGGCACAGCAACCGGAAAAATATAAAATGCATCATTGATTTTACAACAAATGTTTTGGTAGAGAGAGAGAGAGAGAGGGAGCGAGAGATAGATAGAGAGATAGATAGATAGATAGAAATATATTGCGTTCCCTTACAATTCATACTGCTGGAAGAGTGGAAAGGATTATGAAAGGAATTATATGAGCAAGAAGCACTCTATATGATTATCAGAAGACATAATGCTAAAGGTACAGCCATTCAAACTGTTGATTGAAAAGTATAGAGGTGCGTGTTTCCATTTGTGTATTCTTGTTTGTTTGGATAAGAACGAGGAAGGGATGAGAGAGAGGGAGAGAAAGAGAGAGAGAGAGAGAGAGAGAGAGAGAGAGAGAGAGAGAGAGAGAGAGAGAGAGAGAGAGAGAGAGAGAGAGAGAGAGAGAGAGAGAGCGAAGGAGATAGAGATATATAGAGAGAGCGAAGGAGATAGATAGATAGATAGATAGAGAGAGAGACTTGCGTAGAGAGAGATACAAAATAAAAAGAAAAAAGAACTGAATAATAATGATGATAATAATAATGATAATAATAATGATAATAATGATAATGATAATAAAAAGTCACCGTTGAAATTCTACTTCCATTTTTCCTTTACATTCACCTCCTCCTCCTCCGCTGCTTCTTCGTCCTTCTCCTCCGTTGCTTCCTCCTCCTCTTTCTTCTCTTCCTCCTCCTCTTTCTTATCTTCCTCCTCCTCCTCTTCCTCCCCCGCTGCTTCCTACTTCTACTTAGAGATCGTCATATTACAGTTTTATCCCAATGCCTCCTCTTTCTTCTCTTCCTCCTCCTCTTTCTTCTCTTCCTCCTCCTCCTTCTCTTCATCCTCCTCTTTCTTATCCTCCTCCTCTCTCCTCTTCCCTCCCGCTGCTTCCTACTTCTACTTAGAGATCGTCATATTACAGTTTTATCCCAATGCCTCCTCTTTCTTCTCTTCCTCCTCCTCTTTCTTCTCTTCCTCCTCCTCCTTCTCTTCATCCTCCTCTTTCTTATCCTCCTCCTCTTCCTCTTCCTCCCCCGCTGCTTCCTACTTCTACTTAGAGATCGTCATATTACAGTTTTATCCCAATGCCTCCTCTTTCTTCTCTTCCTCCTCCTCTTTCTTCTCTTCCTCCTCCTCCTTCTCTTCATCCTCCTCTTTCTTATCCTCCTCCTCCTCCTCTTCCTCCCCCGCTGCTTCCTACTTCTACTTAGAGATCGTCATATTACAATTTTATCCCAATGCCTCCTCTTTCTTCTCTTCCTCCTCCCTCTCCTCTTCCTCCTCCTCTTCCTCCTCCTCTTCATCCTCCTCCTCTTCCTCTTCCTCCCCCCGCTGCTTCCTACTTCTTACTTCTAGAGATCGTTGCGGCTACAGTTTTATCCCAATGCCTCCTCTTTCTTCTCTTCCTCCTCCTCTTCTCTTCTCTTCCTCCTCCTCCTTCTCTTCTCATCCCTCCTCTTTCTTATCCTCCTCCTCTTCCTCTCTCCTCCCGCTGCTTCCTACTTCTACTTAGAGATCGTCATATTGCTAAAGTTTTATCCCAATGCCTCCTCTTTCTTCTCCTCCTCTTCCTCCTCCTCTTTCTTCTCTTCCTCCTCCTCCTTCTCTTCATCCTCCTCTTTCTTATCCTCCTCCTCTTCCTCTTCCTCCCCCGCTGCTTCCTACTTCTACTTAGAGATCGTCATATTACAGTTTTATCCCAATGCCTCCTCTTTCTTCTCTTCCTCCTCCTCTTTCTTCTCCTCCTCCTCCTCCTTCTCTTCATCCTCCTCTTTCTTATCCTCCTCCTCTTCCTCTTCCTCCCCCGCTGCTTCCTACTTCTACTTAGAGATCGTCATATTACAGTTTTATCCCAATGCCTCCCTCTTTCTTCTCTTCCTCCCCTCCTCTCTTCTCTCTTCCTCCTCCTCCTTCTCTTCATCCCTCCTCTCTTTCTTATCCTCCTCCTCTTCCTCTTCCTCCCCCGCTGCTTCCTACTTCTACTTAGAGATCGTCATATTACAATTTTATCCCAATGCCTCCTCTTTCTTCTCTTCCTCCTCCTCCTTCTCTTCCTCCTCCTCTTTCTTATCTTCCTCCTCCTCCTCTTCCTCCCCCGCTGCTTCCTACTTCTACTTAGAGATCGTCATATTACAGTTTTATCCCAATGCCTGACGATCAGAAATGAGCAAACACTGGTGAGATGAGGCGAGTTCTTCGTCTCATTTCAAGAAATTGGATTTCTAAAAAGAGAGAGAGAAAAAAAAGAAGAAAAAAGAAAAAGAAAAAAAAGTCGTGCCTTTCCAACATATCTGCTTCTCTTAAATCTTCCTCCTAAATCACTCATATTACCTCCCCTCATTAATCATCCTTACAGACCGAATTCCAACCCCCTCTCCTCCTCATCCCCTCATCCTCCCCTCGTCTTACCCCCCCCCCCCCTCTCACCATTACTCCTTTGCTTCCTTTGACTACATAATCCTTTCCTTCCTCTTAAGCTCTTTTTCTTTCTTTTTAATTTCTTTCTTTTTTTCTTCTTTCCGTCTGTATTATCTTAATCTATATCTTATCTCTCATGCTTTTTCTTTACATCTATTTTTTTATTCATATTTCTCTTCCTCTTTTTTCTTGTTTCATTCACAACTATCTTCTAATTTGTTTATCTCTCCCTTCTCCTTTTCCCCTATACTCCCTTTTCGCTTTTTTTTCTTCTCTCATTCCATTTATCTTCTCCTATATTACTTTCTCCGTTGTTCCACATTTTCACGTCTCTCCTCCTCTTCTCTTTTGACCCCCCCCCCCCTTTTCTTCCCATTCCTCTCAATAACCTCACATTTAACTTCCTTTAATTTCCTTCAAAACCATCCTAAAACTTCTCTTGGCAGCCCTCTGGAATCTCCTTCACACATTCTCTTACAACTCCCCTTATAAAACCCTTCAAAACCTTTACAACGACACCATTCTTTATAACCTACTTTAGAATCTTGCACCCCCCCTCCCCCCCCCCCCCCCTCTACAACTCCCTACGTAACTTCCCTTCTAACCGCACTTGGACCCTCCCTCACAACGTGTCTCATAACCTCCCGACTGCATATCTGTCCATACATCTTCCTCATAGGCCCAGTTTCTCATTACATCGGGTGCACAATGCAAGCTGATCTTAGTGATAACCTTGTGAGTGATGTCCCTCATTCAGCACATTGGGAGATATTGATGGCACACGTCGCTAGGATGAAGGAGGGAGGGAGGGAAGGAGGGAGGGAGGGAGGGAGGGAAGGGAGGGAAGGGAAGAGTGGAGTGATAGGAGATAGGTAGGAAGAGAGAGAGGAAGGAAGTGATGGAAGAAGGGATAGATGAGGGGGGGGGGGGGAAGGATAGGGGAGGGAAGGAAGGGAGAGAGCGGCCACGACCGGGACTAATATCATGGGCGTAGGTAGAAAGAGAGGAGGAAAGAGAGAAGGAGTGGGGTTGGTTAGAGTTGGAATAAAAGGGTGAGGAGAAGGTAGGAGGAGATAGGATGGGCGGATGAACGATCGGGGTTGGGCGGGAGAAAGAGAGTAAGAGAAAGAGGGACGGAGGTAAGAGTGGCACAGACACACATACAGACCAGCAGACTGACAGTTTGATGCTTGACGATGCTAATAATAAAGAATCAGATTAAATAGAAAGAGACCCGACCGCAAGGCTTTCTTCAGACGGAATGCCAGACCGTGCAGCAGCAGCAGCAGCAACCAAGAGCGTACACAAAGACACGAGCAAATCTTAATCTTCATAAATTATCTCGCGAGGCGCAAATGGATTCGTGGGCTGTTTACACTTATACGTTGTGTGCGAGACAATAGATTAGACGTCGACATCTGGGTGGCAGAAAACTCGGGGGAGAGAAAGGGTGGGAAGAAAGGGGATGATGTACGTGTCTTGATAGGCAGGTGTAAACACACGCACACATATATATGTGTGTGTGTGTGTCTTGCGTTGCTTAGATATTCATTTTCATTCATAACTTTCTTCTACATTTGTCGTTATTCATATATATGTATATATATATATATATATATATATATATATATATATATATACATGTATATATATATATATATATATATATATATATATATATATATATACATATACATATATCCATATATATATATATATATATATATATATATATATATATATATATATATATATACATATATATGTATATGTATATATATATATATATATATATATATATATATATATATATATATATATATATATATATATATATATATATATATATACAAATGTGTATATATATATATATATATATATATATATATATATATATATATATATATATATATATATAAAGATATATATATGTATGTAGATACACACACACACACACACACACACACGCATATATATATATATATATATATATATATATATATATATATATATATATATATATATATTTATATATATATATAATCTTATCATTCTAACTCTCTCTTTCTCTACGTTTCTATTCTTTCTCTCCCTGTCCTTTCTCCTTTCTCCCCTCGTCCCTCCCTCGGTCGCTTCCTCCTTCTCCTCCTCCTCCACCTCCTCTCTCTCTCACACCTCAGGAATTTCC
>BOPN01002903.1:0-5000 GCA_017312705.2 Penaeus japonicus | reverse complement strand
GCCAAGACTTCATAAACAAAAGAAATTCCGTCTGAAATAATTATCTCGGAAGCGACCTCTGAATAAGACAGTTTTGCTGACTTTTCTTTCTTTTTTTCTTTCTTTAGGGTGGGGGAAGGGTATTCACGGACTAAAACTTTTCGGGGGTTGGGGAGATGTAAGGGGATTACGATCATAAACCGTTTAAAACAAATATATATACATATATATACATATATATATATATATATATATATATATATATATATATATATATATATATAAATATATATAAATATATTTATATATATATACATATATATATATACAAAGATAAAAATTGTAAAACATCTACTTGATCTCTTTTTTTATCACTAGTTGTCGTCTATCTCTGTATATCTCTCCCTATCTCTGGGTTGTCTTTGTCCCTATCTCTCTCTTTGGCATATTACAGCCTCTCTCTCTCTCTCTAGATAAAAAAAATAGCTTGTAAATAAAAAATACATAATGGATATACACATACATTTCATGAGTCACTTCGAGCATTAAGAGACGACAAAGCCCGGGAGAGAGGGAGAGACAAAGCAAGTCTTACCTGAAAATCCTCAGCAGTTCCAAATGATCAAGACAAATCAGCTTAGGGAGTTTACGAAACAAACTCGATGGCTTTTGAAGAACCTTTTCTGTTCCGGGTAATGACTCGCGGCCACTAATCTCCTTTGGCCAAACAGACACGTGTATGCGTGTGTGTGTGTGTGTGTGTGTGTGTGTGTGTGTGTGTGTGTGTGTGTGTGTGTGTGTGTGTGTTTTATCGAGCAGAGGACGGTCATGGTGTATGTTTTATGATTTTATGAGTTTATGCTATCCCATGGAAGAGTTTTAGGCTATAGATCTGTAAGTCGTGTGTGTGTATATATATATATATATATATATATATATATATATATATATATATATATATATATATATATATATATATATATACATATATACATATATATACATACATACATATATATGTATATATATGTATATATATATATATATATATATATATATATATATATATATATATATATATATATATATATATATGTTTATATACATATATTCATCTATTTGATTTTATATATACATATATATATATATATATATATATATATATATATATATATATATATATATATATATATATATATAACTCCATATATATGTATATATATACATACATATATATATATCTATATCTATATCTATATATATATATATATATATATATATATATATATATATATATATATATATATATATATATATATATATATAAATATATAAATAAATCACATATGTTTATATCTGACTCAACTTTCCCCTGTTGCTCGCTGTGTACGGGATTTCCGCATTGAATTCCCATCGTCCATATCGCCAGCTTGGCTTCTCGACCTTTTCATTCACACGTCGAGCAGAAACTTATAATGAGATTTGCTGGCTGATGCTGGAGGATGCTCTCTGCTTGGACGCTAATTGGTTTTGAGTAACTCTTTTCTTTTTCTTTTTGCTTCAAAACTCTTAGGAAGTTTCTTGTCTTCGATGTAGCATAAGACTGTCTTTCATCCTTTGATTTATTTTGTCATTCCCTTTGATTCTTATTTGGATTTGCTCCTTCATTTGATAAAAGAATGAATCTTAAAAGATGAAAGAGAATAAAAAAAAAAAGGAAAAGGAGAAGAGAAAAAAAAAAAAAAAAGAAAACTTCCAAAGAAATAGTAGACCAAGAGAAAAAGAAAAGTAAGAATAATAAGAAAAAAGAGACAAAGGAAAAGAAAAAGACCTCCTAGAATAAAAGATCGAATGGAAAGACCCAGCGAGGACGGAGAAGAAAGAACATCAATTAGAGGCGTCTTTATCCAAGAGAGTTGACTCAAAGAACAGCAGCCTTGAGGACAAAGAAGCCTTGTTAAACAGATCGGGAGATTTCTCTCTCAGCCGTGGACGTCATCTATTCGTACCTTCTCCATCTCCCTTTAGATAATATAACTAAATACTCCACTGTACTCATTTTAAATTCCTTTCCCTCATTCTTTTGATTTCATGGCTCGCGCCAAGATTCCATTTGTCAATTCTCTATATAATAAAACAAGGTCTTGCTACAAATTCCATTGAATTCCACTCTAGGTGAACCCAAGACTAAAAGGATGGATAGCTGTCATAATCATACCAGTTGTCACTTATAACAGATGTACGACAGAGAGAGAGGGAAAAGAAGAGGAGAGAGAGGGAAAGGGGGAGAAAGAAAGGGGAAGACAGATAAGGGGAGACAGAGAGAGAAGGGGAGGGAGAGAGAGATAAGAGAAGACGGGGAGAGAAGAGACAGAAGACAGAAAAAGGGAGAGGGAGAGATAGATAGAAGGGCAGAGAACGAGAGAAGGGGAAATAGAGAGAAAGAGAGACAGAGATAAGGGGAGACAGAGAGAGAAGGGGAGAGGCAGAGACAGAAAGACAGAGAAAAAGGGAGAGGG
The DNA here is from genome assembly GCA_017312705.2 of Penaeus japonicus. Lineage (NCBI taxonomy): Eukaryota > Metazoa > Arthropoda > Malacostraca > Decapoda > Penaeidae > Penaeus > Penaeus japonicus. The sequence goes on along the minus strand of BOPN01002903.1, from coordinate 2,502 downwards.
AGAGAACGAGAGAAGGTCAGAGAACGAGAGAAGGGGAAATAGAGAGTATGGAGACAGAGAGAAGGGGGAGAGAGAGAGCGAGAGAGAGAGAGAGAGAAAGAGGAGGGAGAGAAGAGAGAGAGAGAGAGAATTAGTGGGCAGAAAGGCAGGGAACTTGTCTCAGCCTCTGTCACAAAATTCAGGCACTCTGCAGTTATCCATTCTGACCTTGATTAAAATTTCAAGCTAAAATTACAGACAAATTAAGTTTCGGCCGCGCGGCTAAGCGAACCTCGACTCACTGTCCTTGTGCCATTAGGACTATAAGGTGTGGCCTGGTAAAGTATATGCTTTTGAAGAATGAACTTTGAGGGAAAAGCCAAGGGAAAGAGGAAAAGAAACCAGAAGATAAAAGGAGAATGAATTAAAAAGAAAAGAAAAAAAAAATGTTAGGAGAACAGAGCAGGGTTAAGGACTTTAGTCTCCTTCGCCTTTTCTAAATCCTTTCTCCTACTCTTGCGTTCCACCTCCTCTCCCTCTCCTCTCCCTCCTTCCCCCACTCCCACGCCCCAACCCCCAACTCTCCTCGCCCTCTCCCTTCATTCCCGCCTCAAACCCTGAATTACCTCCACCTCCTCCTCTTCGCTTCAACCTCCCCCTCCCTGATTCAAACCCCTGCCCCTCTCCCTCCTCCTCTCTCCTTCCCCATCTTCCCCTCCCATCCTCCAGCCCTACTCTTCCTCTCTGTTCTTTCGACTCATTGTTGTCGTAATGGAGAGGTTTCAAGAGGAGCTCGCATGGGAAGGGAAGGTGTGTGGGTGTGTGTGGGGGGTGGGGGGAAGGGGTAGCAAGGGATAAGGAGGAGGAAGGGCGGTGCCTAGCAGGGGGAAAAGGGGGAGGGAATGGAGGGAGGGGAGACTAAGGAAAAAAAAAGAAAACAAGTAAAATAAAGGAAAGGCTGGAGGAGAGAAGTGGTTTTGGTGTTTTTCCTGGGAGGCAGAGAGGGAGGGAGATAAGTGACACTGAAGTTTTCCTTTTCCGAATAGCTTTCATACTTCTGGGAGTCCTTGGATAAACAAGGGAGAAGGCAAAGTTGATGAGAGAGAGAAAGAAAGAGAGAGAGAGAGAGAGAGAGAGAGAGAGAGAGAGAGAGAGAGAGAGAGAGAGAGAGAGAGAAGTAAATAGAGAGGCCGATAATGGCAGAGAGAGTGGGATAGGGGAGGGAATAGAGAGAACGACTAAGAGCGAGAGAGAGAGAGAGCGCGAGAAAGGGAGAGAGAGTTAGAGAGAGAGGAGAAAACAGACAGCCTGAGGGCACGTTTTGCTACAAAATGCCTGTTGCTTTTGCTGGGCAATGGCTTTGTTTGTTTGTTTCTCTTCTGTATTGCAGAGGTCGATGAGGGTGTGTATGTTGTGTGTGGGGGGGGGGGGGGCAGAAGGGAAGAGAAAATAGATAAAGAAGAGGGAGGAGAGAGGGAGTTAGGTAAGAGGAGAGGGAGGAGGGAGGGAAAGGGTGAAATAGTAGGGCGAAGGAAGGGAAGGAAAAAAAGGGGGTAGGGAGAAAATAGGGAAGGAGTGAGAGAGAAGAGGGAGAAGGGAGGGAAGGGGAGTAGGGAGAGCAGATTGAATGAGAGTGGGGAAAAGAGAAGAGGAAAGAGGGGAAAAGTGCAGTTGGGAAAGGAAAGTGAGTAAAAGGGAGAAGAGAAGGGGGTGGGGGTGCTGAGGAATTTTGGATTTGTCACCTGGTATATTTATCTATTGATCAACATATCACAAACAAACTTATAAGAAATAGTATATTTTCATTCCTATTCAACTGACTATTCATCTTGCAATCAATATTCCTATTCTACATAACATGATTTTCGAATAATGATAAGTTACCTTTCGCTCTCTTCACCTCATGTTTTCTTTCCATCCTCGTTTTATTCCATCTGTTTATTTTGTCTGCCAAGCGTTTCCCACCGCCCACACAGTCTCCCCCCCCTCTCTCTCTCTCTCTCTTTCTCTCTCTCTCTCTCTCTTTCTCTCTCTCTCTCTCTTCTCCCTCTCTCTCTCTCTCTCTCTCTCTCTCTCTCTCTCTCTCTCTCTCTCTCTCTCTCTCTCTCTCTCTCTCTCTCTCTTTCCCACCCAAAAATGACTCCAGTGAAATCCACTACAATTTATCATTCAACACGAAATACGAGTTTTTAGCTCCGGAATTCCATAACGTGAAAATAACACTCTTTTGCTATAGTTCTGACGTAGGATTGAGATTGATATGGCAAGCGACTACAAAACAATATAGAATTTGGCTTTATCCAAAACGAAAAAAAAAGAAAATATGAATAATAAATGAAAAATATTGCTGCACCACACTCTTTAGTCCAAATGTCCTTCGGGGTGACTGGATACGCACAGCTTTTAGTCACAGATTTATTGGATATCCTTATTGATAATATGTATATACACACAGGCATACATAATTATGAATATATACATATATGTGTGTGTGTGTGTTTGTGTGTGATATATACGTATATA
>BOPN01002902.1:173767-176267 GCA_017312705.2 Penaeus japonicus | reverse complement strand
GAGTAGATTGCCTGCTTTACTGATCATAAATGGAGGTCTTGTTGGGAAAACAGTGAAGATACACATGGGACTTAAGATTGGCTGGCCTAGCTGCAGCGAGGGTAAAGCCGAGAGTCTTACAGAGGTCATTAGGCTTACCCTGGGAGGGCAGGCTTGAGAGGAGTAACCTTGCTTTACTGATCTTATATTGCTCAGCTTGGGATGGGCAGCCCAAACTCTTAAGTCCCTTGCATGTTTTCACTTGTTTTCCATCAATTCCTCTGGAATCACTTGACTAGCCTTGCTGTAGCATTGCCTTCACCAAATAAAGCACGTACAGCTCATTGCTAGTTTCTCTGCTCTATCCAGTTATTTGTTAGGTGTTCTGAACAAACCAAGCAGAGTAGCCATTATAAAATGGTGGCAGTGGTGGGATGGAGCTGGAGTCCCGCAGAAATGAAGCCAGGAGAAGGGAGGAGTGACCCAGGTAGCAGTTGAGGTCTAACTGCTGTTTTCGCATGCTGTTTGACCTGTTTGACTTGTCTTTACAAAGTAACTACAAGACCTTCATCAACAGCAGCCACATGGGTCAGAAACAGTCAAACACAAGAGTAGATTCCCTGCTTTACTGATTTAAATGACCTACAGCATGCTATGCATATGGATCATGGTGTGAAGCGGTAGCAATGCATAGGAAATGCAGCAGAAAATTATCATATAGCATGTAATGTGTGATCATATGAAGGCAGTAGCGAAATTAACATCGCCCTAATATATATAAATATATATATGTATGGTGTGTGTGTGTGTGTGTGTGTGTGTGTGTGTGTATGTATATGTATATATATATATATATGTATATATATGTATATATATATATATATATATATATATATATATATATATATATACATATATGTGTGTGTGTGAATAAAGGGATATGTATATAAACACACACACGCGCGCGCGCGCGCGTATATATATATATATGTATGTGTGTGTATGTATATATATGTATATATATATGTACGTATGTATGTATGTATATATATATATAGGTGTTTGTTTGTATATAAATACACAAACCCACACACACACAACACACACACACACATACACACACAGCTCAATTTTTTTAGTGATGAAGAAGTCACGCGCATTTTGTAATCAGATTAATTATATTAATCAGTATTAGAATAATAAAATCGCATCATTGCCAGTGACAGCATCAACAGTCTTTACTACCTGCCATTTACACCCGCGCAATCATTGCACTGGCGTTGCATGCTCTGGTTGCACAACAGGCACAAGACACACGAGGGCGCGGCACGCGTGCCCCACCCACTAGGCTCATCGACGCAGCATGCAAGGCACCGGGTGTCAAGAGCCTTTGCCTCGTGCAGTGCCACGCCGTCCCGCGAAGGTGCCACTCAAGGGACTTGTGCGGCGCCCTGCACGCAGCCGGCACAACCACAGACCTCGTTATGCCATTTCCCTCGATTGCTGTTGTTCTTGTGCGGTGCTGGGCATTTTATGGCCGTCTGGGCTACTTTGGTTGTTTGAATTTGTAAATGGTTTATGGCTTGTTTGCATTACGCAGCGTTGCCGGTTAGGACGATTTACTTGAGGTTTAGTTGTCTTTGGTGAGTCGTGTTTTACTGTCTTCTGCTTGTCTATAGTCTTCTCTTTCACCCTCAGCTGCTCTTCTGCTCTATATTTTGTTGAAGTTATCAGAGGATTTTTCTTTTCGATATGGAAGAGAGAGACAAACAGACATAAATATAAAGACATTCATCAACAGAGAGAGAGAGAGAGAGAGAGAGAGAGAGAGAGAGAGAGAGAGAGAGAGAGAGAGAGAGAGAGAGAGAGAGAGAGAGAGAGAGAGAGAGAGAGCGAGAGAGAGAGAGCGAGAGCGAGAGAGAGAGGGGGGGGGATCTGAAAAGTTTATTTACAGAACGGTTTACTAACCCTATAAAAATCAAAGGAATGAACTTTTGATTTAAATCAATTCGGGACTACCATCCCTATACAAAGACTGCACTGTAATGTTTATCTTAATTGGACAATAAATCACATTGGTAGAAATTACTTTATGTGTCTGTATTAAAGCTGTGTTACTAGAGTATCATAGATAGAAAATTATCATTAGGAGAATGGAATATGGGTGACTTGCACATTCTGCAGTGATCATATGAACTTTGTCTCTGAAACTCCGTTCACTATTCCACCGGCATCTAATGCGCGACGTAGTTGATGTAATCCACTGCTTCCACGATGGAAATCTGAAGAGTTTGTTGTCACAGCGATGGTTTCGTGGGGCAGCTGGCACCTCTCTTCGGTGTTTGTAGTCCATGCCTCTCATTTATAAAAAGGCTTATAACATTTTTGTCCTTTGATTAAGGGATTATCTAATCGCATAATAGGGATTTCTATGGACGGAGAGAAAGAGAGAGAGAGAGAGAAAGAGAGACAGAGATGAGACAGAGAGACAGATACAGAGAGAGAGAGAGAGAGAGAGAGA
>BOPN01002902.1:166267-168767 GCA_017312705.2 Penaeus japonicus | reverse complement strand
TATAGAGAGATAGAGATATAGATAGAGAGAGAGAGAGAGAGAGAGAGCGAGAGAGAGAGAGAGAGAGAGAGAGAGATTTATAGTAGTATTTTTAGAGAGAGTATATATATATATTTATGGCGAGAAGTGAGACAGAGAGAGGGAGCGAGAGAGAGACATAGAGAGGGAGCGAGAGAGAGAGAAAGAGAGAGAGAGAGATAGATAGATAGATAGAGAGAGAGAGAGAAAGAGCAAGATATATATATATATATATATATATATATATATATAGATATATATATATAGATATATATATATATAGAGAGGGAGAGAGAGAGAGAGAGAGAGAGAGAGAGAGAGAGAGAGAGAGAGAGAGAGAGAGAGAGAGAGAGAGAGAGAGAGAAAGAAAAAGAAAAAGAGTGAGAGCGAGAGAGAGACTATGAGATTATATAGTATGCTTATATGTGATATTAACACAGCAATAGATCATATACAAATACCATATGAATATCGCACTCTAACTAGTGAGGCAATCACCGAGTCAGGTCGGGTCAACTTTGACGGATAGGTAATTCTCACAGTTGCCTTCCCAAGTACCTGGTCCCTCAAAAAGAGCTTAATACCTTTGACTGTCACGCCTCCTACATTCCAGACTACCTTCCCGCATAACCACCGTTGGGGACGGTGGATAGAAACCCCTTCCATATAAGCAGGAAATCTGGAACATACAGATAGACCGGGATCGACTACGCTACCGCTGACCCCTGATTTCTCCGCCTGTTCATAGTGTTTATGATTGTGATCATTGTGCTGTAGTGAATATATCTATCGTGCACCATAACGCCTGGCTCTCTGTGTTATGGAATAAACTTGAACTGTATAAACCCTATGCCTGACATCAACTACCTGCTTTGTGTGGGTTCTTAGTTCCATCAGACTAAGACACCCATCAGAGAGAGAGAAAGAAAGAGAGAGAGAGAGAAACAGACAGACAGAGACAGAGAGCGCGAGCGAGAAAGAGCGAGAGAGAGAGACTGAGACTCAGTCACCAGCCCCTCTCTTCCCACCCCTCCCCGGTACCTGCATGTGCGTCCTACCAGGATCCTCGCTGTGATGCGCTGGATGAGCACAGCACCGAGGAAAAACACAACACAACCCGGAAAGATAACACCGATCCTTTGTTAAATATGAACAGAGGAGATAAAGGAATTAAAGAGAGGAGGCAGTACCTCCCTCCCTCTCCCACGCCCTCCCGCCCTCTTTTTCTGTATTTCAATATCTCCGTCTCTCTCCTTATCTATCTGTCCAACTATCTATCTATCTCTGCCTCTCAGTCTCTCTTTCTCTCTATCTATCTCCCTATCTACCTATCCACTTATCTATATCAGTCTAATTTATCCTCCATCTCTCTTTCTCTTACCCTCTGTCTCTCTATCTTTATCTTTATCTCTTTCTCTGTCTCTATTTCTCTCTCTATCTTTCCCTCCTTCCCCTCCCCCCTATCTATGTCTGTCAATCTCTCTCTCTCTCTCTCTCTCTCTCTCTCTCTCTCTCTCTCTCTCTCTCTCTCTATCTATCTATCTATCTATCTATCTTATCCTGTTTCTATCTATTCTATCTTTATCTTTATTTCCCTCCTAACCCCCCTCTCTGTGTTTGTCATTCTCTCTCTCTCTTTCTCTCTTTTTTCCCTCTTTCTCTTTCTCTCTCTCTCTGTCTTTTTCTCCTCTTTTCTCTCTCTCTCTCTCTCTCTCTCTCTCTCTCTCCCTCTCTCTCTCTCTCTCTCTCTCTCTCTCTCTCTCTCTCTTTCTCTCTCTCTCTCTCTCTCTTTCTCTCTGTCTCTCTCTTACCCTGTTTCTCTCTATCTTTATCTTTATTTTCCTTCTAACCCCCCTCTCTGTGTGTCAATCTCTCTCTCTTTCTCACTTTTTCTCTCTTTCTCTCTTTTTTCTCTCTTTCTATTTCTCTCTCTCTCTGTCTTTTTCTCCTCTCTCTCTCTCACTCTCTCTCTCTTTCTCTCTCTCTCTCTCTCTCTCTCTCTCTCTCTCTCTCTCTCTCTCTCTCTCTCTCTCTCTCTCTCTCTCTCTCTCTCTCTCTCTCTCTCTCTCTCTCTCTCTCTCTCTCTCTCCCCCCCTCCCAGCCCTGTGTGTGCGACAGACACCTGCCCTGGTCAGAACCGCGTCCCACCTGCGCACTCTACGCGTTCGAAGTACGAGTGCACTCGAGGGTTGGTGCTGCTCATGTGAGTGATCCATATGCATCTGCGTTATGGTTTTCTTACTTATGATATAAATAAATAGATAAGATAAAGAAAATCATAATTTTTTCCTTTACAAAGAGAAGTACAAGGATACAAACAATAGTGAGAATATGGTCAAGGGACGCAGTGGAACACGATGCCCTTCCTTATATTTACTGCTCATTCAAAGAACCTTTACTATGTTCGGTTCTTTGTTGTTTTTGTTGTGTCCCTGGGCTGACGTCATATGCAAAGTTTGATAACGTTTGACACACATTCAGG
>BOPN01002902.1:133767-153767 GCA_017312705.2 Penaeus japonicus | reverse complement strand
ATAACAATAAAGATGATAATTATGACAGCAATTATCACAAAAACAATAATATGAATGACAAGACTTTCTTATACTATTCTTATTCTATTCTTATTCTTGCTACAATAACCTGAAGTGGTTACCTGAGCTACATATATATACTTCTTAGTTCCATGGCCTTGGGCGCAACAGTTTGTCTTTTATCTAGACACTAACACAGAGCGCTATCACTCATCCGAACCCACATGTAAAGTCAGTAGCCAGTGTTTCGACATCTTGTATCCCATACCAGGAGGTCTGAAGTCATAATTTGTATTACATTCACTTACGTAATAAGAAAGTGTTTTTGGGTGCACCATGTAGCTCCAGGTGTGGGTATACACGCTGTTATTCTTAGCAATAATTTGTAGTCATTTGCCCAGGATGCTACAAGCTAAGTCTAATTCGGTCCGCAACCACACCACACTTCCTACTTAGTCTGCTCTTTTTGCCATAAAAGTGTATTCCTAATGATTATACTTTCAGATGTTTGAAATGGCATCAACCAGTTTCTATTGGATTTACCGGTGGGTGCGGACGCCTTTTCTGTAAGTCTTGCATGCTGAGGCAATTCATGCAGCCTTCTGTGAGAGCAGATTTCTCACGCCCACTTGAAGTAGAAAAAAGTGAAGAATGTGGCAGCACCAGTTTCGGAATTACAGGATGACACTTGAAGGAAGCAGTTAGCGAGGGACAAGGGAAAGGGGGCTGGGTGATCATCATGACCTATCTCTCCTATGAGGAGCAAGTTGAGTATATAAAGTTGCTTTGTATCAATTCCTGTCCAGTTCCTATAGACACCGAATGTCTGTAGTCATCCTTCTCGCATATCTTATGTCCATGCCATGGCTTCTACATACATGTGTGGAAAGTGGTGTAAATATTTGCGTCAGATTGTTTCCAAGTCATTGGCAATATTAGAACCCATGTTTGCATGATTCTGCGAACGAAAACGAAGTGAATTCCAGGCTATGGATCGCGGACCGCCGAACTCTTCGTCGGCCTGAAGTCCAGCAGTGTCCTTGGCCTGAAGTCCGCTGGCCGCGTGTGCATGCAAGAGCACACGTGGCCAGGTATGGTTTACTTCTGAGTTCCTGCTCTCTTGCCTGGTAAAAGTCAGCGTATTTATGATAAAATGCTTGATGGGGTGCTCCGCCTTATGTCTATAGAGAATGCACCTATTGAGATAGACAAATATTAATGCTTTCTTTGTACGTTTCCCCCAAGCAGACCTCATCGACTATTATTTCCATCTCAGTCAGTCTGCACGGAGGCTAATCCAGCGCAGAAGCCCTGCCTTTGACACGCGCATCCTGCGCTTGCCTGCCCTTCCTTTGTTCCATCCGGCCAAATGCATGGCCACATGACGTGGTTACTGCAGATGAAGCTCCGAGGAGTGACGGACCTCATCAGATATTTCCAAAAACACCTACGGCGTGTGAAGTAGGTTGCCGCGGTGGTGTCAGCTGATATCTCAGCGCACACCCTGATTGGCTGGTGCTTGCTGCCGAGTTCCGGAGATTTCAGCAATCAGCAGTGAATGCCTCATGGCTGAAGAGAAGTGCCAAAGACAGCAAGAAATGCCAAGATGATGGCCCTCAGTGTGGCCATAGTAACAACAGTAATAATAGTTATTCTTATCATAATTGTCATTATAACAGAGGTAATAATATTGATACTCATTATGATGATAAAAATAATAATAACAATAATAGTAATGATAAAGCTAATAACAATGACAATAATAAAACTGATAATAATTATTAAAAATGATAACAATGATAGTGAAAATTATAATAATGATAACAATAATTATGATAATGATAATGATAACAATAATATGATGATGATAATGACAATAATAATTATAGTAATAATAATGATAATAATTATGATAATAATAATGACAATAATAATGATTATAATAATGATAATATCAAAGAAAATTATAATGATAATAGTTATGATAACAATATTTATAATGATAATAATAATGATAATAATAATAATAATAAAATGATAATGAAGAGCGTTCATTATGACAAATGTAGGAAAAGGTATAAATGAGATATGTTTGATGAGAATTCTGAGGTTGAAGAAATTCGGAACGCGTCAGTTTGTGAAAATATTCAGTCTCATTTATTCTCTTTTCTACATATATAACAATGGTAATTGTTATGGTAATAATTATGATAATGATAATGACAGTAGTGATGATACTAACAATTACAATGAGAATAAAGAAAACAATAATGGTTATAATAATGTTAATAATGATAATGATAATAATAATGATAACAATAATAAAAATGATATTAATGATAATGATAACAATCATAATGATTATAACAATAATAATAATGATAATAATGATGATGAGGATGAGGATAAAGATGATGATAATGGTAATGATGATATCAGTAATGGTGACAGTGATAATAATGACTATGATGATAATAATGATAATAATAATATTAATAATAATTATAACAATAATAAAATGATAATAACAATACCAATAATAATGATGATTAATGAATATATATTTAGTAGTAATAATGATAATGGTAATGCTAATAATGACGACCATGACATGATGTAACTCAGCTTTCAAGATGTGCGAGAAAGGGCTTTGCATCCTCTTTAATAGCTTAAAAGCAAGGAGTTGATTTAGACCCACTGGCGTCCACACTGAAATTAGACTAGGAATAACATGCAACTGCAGACACATAGACAGATACTAGATGTCTCCCGTACTCGAAAGCACAGGCGTCGAGACCCAAGTCGTGAAACAAAGCAATTTGCGTCATGGTAAAACCATACTTGCTCTAATATGTAATTGATTGTCATCTATTTAGCAGAAAGTTGGCGGTGATGTTATTATTATCATTGTGATTATTAAAATGTTAGATTCAAATAATAATTGAATCGTTTTATTAGAGAGAGAGAGAGAGAGAGAGAGAGAGGATGTATGTGAGATGTTTTCTCATCATTATGATTATCAAAGTTATAGATTTGAGTAATAATCTAATCGTTATATTAGAAAGAGAGAGAGAGAGAGAGAGAGAGAGAGAGAGAGAGAGAGAGAGGATGTATGTGAGATGTTTTCTCATCATTATGATTATCAAAGTTATAGATTTGAGTAATAATCTAATCGTTATATTAGAAAGAGAGAGAGAGAGAGAGAGAGAGAGAGAGAGAGAGAGAGAGGATGTATGTGAGATGTTTTCTCATCATTATGATTATCAAAATGATAGATCTGAGTAATAATCTAATCGTTATATTGAAGAGAGAGTGAGAGTGAGAGAGAGAACGAGAGAGAAAGAGAGAGAGAGAGAAAGAGAGAAAGAAAGAGAGAGAGATTCACAAGTTATCGGAGGATCTCTCTTCTCTTCTCTCTCCATCTTTCTCTTTCTCTTTGCCCCCCCCCCCCCCCACCCCATTTATGCCTATGATTTTCCATAGTAAAGGATTTCTTAAGATATTCTCTTATTCCCTCAAGCCTTTCCTCCCTCGTACCCTTGTCTCTCTGTCCTCCTCCACCCCCCCCCCCCCTCCGTCCCAGCTTTGGGGAAACGATAATAAATCTTCGAGATAAGCTCTCAGGGGAGAAGGATGGAAGGAGCTACGGTAATAGGCAGCCACTCAAGATCCAGATGTTATAATTGTGAATCAAGATATGTAAATGATCTGTGTAAGGAGATCCCACTGAAGATAAGGACGAGGGTGTTGGTGTGCGAGATCTGGGGTCTGCTCTCTCTCTCTCTCTCTCTCTCTCTCTCTCTCTCTCTCTCTCTCTCTCTCTCTCTCTCTCCCCCCCCCCCCCTCACTCACTCACTCACTCACTCACTCACTCTATCTATCTATCTATCTCTTTTTCCCTCTCTCTTCCCGATCCCCTCTATCTCTCTAGATGGAAGGGTCATACTTTAAAAAAATTAGTGCGAATTTATTCAGAGCTTGAACTTTTACATGTAGAATTTCCTTGAATATTGAAGGGAAATGATCTGCGATTTGAAGTCATTTATTTCATACTGTTAGTCTAAAATGTGTAAGTTAAAGAAATGAGAGCGAGAGCGAGAGAGAGGGAAAGAGAAAGAGAGAGAGAGAGAGAGAGAGAGAGAGAGAGAGAGAGAGAGAGAGAGAGAGAGAGAGAGAGAGAGAGGAGGAGTGAGAGAGAGAGAGAGAGAGAGAGAGAGAGAGAGAGAGAGAGAGAGAGAGAGAGAGAGAGAGAGAGAGAGAGAGAGAGAGAGAAAGAGAGAGAGAGAGAGAGAGAAAGAGAGAGTGAGAGAGAGAGAGAGAGAGAGAGAGAGAGAGAGAGAGAGAATACAGACAGACAGAAGAGTCGAATGTTCTTAAAGGCAGTGTCCTCACACCAACGCCTTCGAGATTCTACAAACGAAAGCGTTCGTGAATACACTCAGTCGGACGGGATTAACACGAGGACGGGCAACGAAAGCAATAGAAAACGTGGTTTCCGAATGGGGGAGGGGGTGAAGGGGGAGGGGTGGTGGCAGATGACGTAGAAGGCTTTTTGCAGTTGTCTGACACGGTCTCCTATGATAATACTGCGCGAAGTCTGACAAAACAAAGGGTTACTTGTGCAATGTTTATTTTCCTGCACACTTTATAGCACAGTATTGTTTATTTGCGTTGTTATTGCACTATCGCCCGCGGCAAATGTCCGCGAACGTGATAGCTCCGTTATCGGTTATACTGGTGGGGGGTTGGAGGCACTTTGCCGTGGGCGTGTGGCTCCTTGCCCTTCTTGAGGTCGAGACTCCACTTGAGGTCATCGAGCATTATCTCAGTGCCACCGAACTGTCGAGAGTTGCGATAAAGAGGATTTTTTATAATATTTCCCTGTGATTTATTGTGGCATTTTTACATGTGCTATATGTATTAATAGTATCAAGTTTGTATCTCACTCTGCACATGAATTGAAAAACCTAAGTATTCCTTTTTGTGTGTTTTAATGACTTCTGAAAGGTTAAAAGGGGTCGCTCCCGAGCAGCGTGTGGGCCTCGCTGCGCTGGACGATCACCTACTCGCCCACCGCCTCTCCCTGTCTCCTCTACACTATGTTGCGCAATGTCTGCTAGTGTTTATGTTGGTTGCTCGTTGCAATTAGGCAATTAAAATTTATCTGGTAGACGTGATGATGACGGGATACTAACCTCTTGCAAAGCGAGCGCTGGTAGCAATGATTAGGGTGAAGTATATTGCAGTAACAAGAGCCGGCGGGATACGAGATGGTCAGCTAATATCAAGCTCTCAGGCGGACCCTCCTCGTGCACACGGCTCATATACACATCAATGAACGTACGTATTCACATACACAAGAACGTGAGTATCCAGACACTTGTGAAAATATGCACGTATTTACATACACACACACTATATTAACACAACGCACATAAATATTCAACTGTGTGTGAAAAAAAATGATCAGAATGTTTTATTTTTATGCGTTTGATTACAAGTGGAAATAACCATTTGCCTTGTTTATTCACTTATTACAGGAAAACTTTTGCCTGCGTGACCAAAGGTTTGCAGGCGTTGTCACTCGCTCGATGTTCAAGATGAAGTTGTTCAAGTGGCATTGCTCTCAACTTGCTCTTGAGCAGCAGCAGAGCCCCTGAATAGGATAAAAATAATGATAATAGTAATAATAATAATAATAATGATAATAATAATAATAATAATAATGATAATTTTGATAATAATTATATAATAACAATGACCTATTCCTTGTTTCACATCACTTTTGTAAAGATCATGAAAAATTGTTTATTGGATTTATCTAGTTCTTAGAGTCAATATCGCTTTACCTGATGTATTGTGCTTTCTGTCCCCGTGGCAGGTGAACAAATCTGGAAAAGCTGGCGCTCGAATCTGCCCCCGTGACAGGTGGAAAAAAACTCTCAGGGCAAGCGCCAAGCGCCATCTGTGTCATCAGCTTCCACCGCTGATGTCATACTCAAGAACTTCACCTTCCGTACAATATGCAGTGGGTTGCTCGAGGAGAAGGGTGGACGATGATGTCCTCTTCCGTTTAATTACATAACCACTGCCTTGTTCGTTGAGAACTTGAATCCATGGCACGTTGCCTCCCCACTGTGCGGCCAGATTCACAACAGTTTTCATGTGTTCTTGTTACTGGCACCAGACCGAAGGATGTGGCATTGTTATCACAGCAGTTATGGCAATGATAGCAACGATAACAGCAATAGCTTTATCTGTATTGATAATGGCAACAACAATTAAAGGGATAATTCACGAATGATGGTAATAATGGTAATTGTGCTAGTAATTATAATATAAACAGAAATAACAATAATATTGATAACATCTACTGCAACAAAGTTACATAATATCTAGAAAAATCATAACAACGGAAATAATAACTACTATAATATCTACAATAGCAATAACACAGATTATCTATTAATAAAGATCAATTAATCATTGATTATTAATAATTACAGATTATCATCATCTTACTGATAATCTAGATAGTGATGATGCTTATAATCATAATGGCAACGATTGGTAAAATAGAAGTATTAATAGCAGCAAGAATAATCAAAGCTGCTCACTGGCAACGTGACGACCGTCGTGAAGCTACATTTTTTTCTTATTCCATGTTCATAAATTGAATCAAATATAAGCAACCGGTTTATATAACATAATTCCAGGAGATAAACACGTTAAAATAACCATGAGAGTGTGCACTTATCAAATAAAATAAAATTTGATAGTAACGATTTAAAAACGACGATTGGCGTTTAAAGCAAACGCGAATAAGCAGGTGTTCACAATCAACAAGATCACGTATTATCTCAGAATGCAATGCTTTGATGAACTCGTTCTATAACTATTGATTTGCTGAAAGTTTTCTTTACTCCGAACATGATTACTATTTGTCATTCTATATATTTTTATCAATCGCTTGTGGGTGCTTCTTTTTACGTGCTTCAAGGGAAAGAAAATGGCTAACGCGACATTCTTGTAGCTTATAGCTGGCACAAGTACATCACATGTCTATTCAGTTCGCCAGCATAGCCTCAGTCTATCTATTCGCCACGATGCGCTAAACGTTTTGGGATATGCAAGATTCCTGAAATGTTATGCGACCTCTTACTTTTATCTTATTTTCTATATAATCATCTTTTATTAATGAACATCTTTAATGATAGTAGCAGTAGATAGTAGTAGAAACACTATTTAAAAAATGCCCTTTCTGAAAACACTAGCTAGTAGTAGTAACGTTAATCCTCAAATGTTATAACACCTCTTATTCATCTTATTTTTATCTGTCTATCTTTTAGTTATTTACTTTTTCATCTACCTTATCTTTAATCATTTACTTTTTTATCTATCTATATTTTTATATTATTATTATCATTATTATTCATCTTTATTTTCTGACAAAAAATAAAATAAAAGGAGAGAAATTGGAGAGAGCGCACAACGTAACTGATTCTCTGTGTCACAACTTATTCAATGTGATGCAATCATAAAAAGACAAAAATCTTGGATTTAGACAGCTTATCTGACTTGTTCAAATACTCTACATCTCTTTAGAAGGAACAGTTCTTGATCCTAACATTGTTTCCTTAGTCTCTAAAATGCTCTCTTCCGATGAATGAATATGTGAATTGCCATAAGGATTCATGATTATTTTGGAAAATAAACCAGTAGAAACTACTTTCTGTATTGTGTCAAACTTTGGTAGTATGATTTAATAGTCAGAGCAGATCTCGTGAACAGGCAAGGGGTTTAGAGAACAGATGTGTGAGCCAGAAAAGTTTTACAACTTGCTGACACCATTGTTCCGTTACATCGCATGTTTTATCAGGCATTCTGATTGCGAGTAAAAAAATAACTGCCAGATATCCAAGTAATATGTATATTATAGTTATAAGTTGTCAAGTAATGTTTAAACTTCATCCTATATCATGCAGTTCCTTGAATTCACCATTTGCAAGTAAAGCAATAAAGGGCAATGGAGAGTCAGTTAGGCTACGAAATTACCTTGAATGCAGTGTCTGATTAATGGCGATAGGACATGCCAGGCTCCCCATTGAAAATGAAAGAATAGTAACATTAATGGAACAGAAACAACCGCTGATTGGGGTAATAATATCACAATAAGTATAATAACAATGGTAATAACTAAAATAACAACAACAATATATCTTTTCAAACTTTGTGCCCTGGAAAATGACATTTTGAAGCTGATGTATATTCCAGTGCATTCCAGACAGATTCAGTGCTGAGCTGCTGAAGTATAATTTTCTAGAACTTTAAAGAACTTTCTAGAAGTTTCTTAAAATTCAAAGAATTTTTAGAACATTGTGGTGACATAGATGGCAGTAGAATTACAGGTAATTTAAACTTAACAGTTCAGCTATCAGAAACTTCAAAATGGTGATATTATTGATGGGTCTCAAAGGCAGCTTTGCCAAGTTTCTTTGATATCTTTGCCTTTGGGACAGCAGGCACGCAACCACAGGAGGGACTGACAAACAGTGGGTTGGGGTCCATGTTGGGAGGAACTATGTCAAATGGGAGCAACTGATAGACCCACAGAAGGCATTGTTCCTACCACTGCACTTAGAATTGTCCTTATGTCTCAGTTCTAGTTAAGGAGTCTGCAGCCTTCAAGTACCTGCAAGGCTTCTTCCCTAAGCTGTCTGAGACAAAAGTGAAAGCCAGTGTCTTTGGAGTGCAAGGACTCCCCCAAGAAGACCACTAGGATGGAGGAAGCAGTATGGAACAGCTTTGTCACAGTGGTTCAGGGCTTATCGGGCAAAAAACTGTGTGGAGGCTGTTGAAACTTTGGTGAAGAACTAATGCACAGTGTCGTTCAAAATCCATCTCTAATCTTAAACTCTAATCTTGATGAATTCAAGGAAAACATTGAAGCATGTTTGGAAGAGCAAGGTGAGTGCTACCAAGATATACTGGACTTTGAACGCCACTTTAGCGATGTGAGTTTCAGCCAATGACCTCTCCTGTGCCCTAACAACCAGGCACGGGGAATATCCTGGTAGAAAATAATCATTTGACACTGTGGTCTTAACTTGAGTAATATGGCTTCTACTCCCACATTACGACAATAAAGAGATAAATACTAGTATGTTTTCCTTTACCACATTGGTGATCCACAATACGAGCGAACACAATGACATCCGCAAGCAAGCCCCTCCCAGTTTGCTCTCTAGCCTGCCTACCTGAGTGGTTTCTTCAGGTAGAACAAGAATTTCTCTTTTGGAATATCTCCTTACAGACATTGAAATACCATCCACTAGTCACAAATCTCCCATCAGACTTCCTCTGAACCATCAGTGACCTCCTCAGCTATACACAGTAGAACACTCTAAAGTCGCAGTTTCCAGCAGTGACCAAGCTGATCAATCACGAGACGAAGCCATCCTATGGAGTTCGACATCACATCGTAACAAAGGACCTCTGGCTCACTCCTGCTGCAAGCTGCTCTCTCGACATGATGGAGTCTAGCATAATACGGCTTTCCAGCAGCCAGTGGACATCTCTTTATCTCGGCCTGCTCACTCCCTTGCGATCTGAAAAGAACACGTGTGTCGGCTGGATGTTGTCAGCTAATATGGATTCATGGCCTGTAAGGAAGCCCTCCTGCTACCCTCCTCAACCACCCTCATCATGGTGCTTCGGTCAGCATAGCAGTAGAACTCCGACACTGCTATCGGCACTGTTCTTTGACAACAGCACTACTGGTAAAATACTCTGCAGTCAAGCACTTTTGACTTTATGTGGAAGGCAAAGAGATCCATGATGTATGATGTACCACAAGCCTTCACCCTTCACTCAAGTCACCTAGTGAGGAGAGACACCTTGACAACATCTCTCAGTCCACAACCAACATCAGACACATCTGAGTGACCAACATTTAAACTGCCAACACTCAGTCCAGGATCGTCGAGTCCGAAATTAACATTCCCGACGGCCCTTTGGACTTCCTACTCATCAGTAGGGTACAGCAACAAAATACTTCTAGTGATGCCCTGATTAAGGGCCAGAGTTCACTCCAGCTGGAAAAGATCCAAATCTCCGACTCTAAGGACGACATTCTTTGTGACATATCCTTGGGATATCCATACCCATACAATCCGCCTCCCCTCTGACACCATGTCACCATGGCACCAAGTATCGATACAACTACCAAACGACCATAGAACAGGCCTATGCAAGTCCTACCGCTGAAAAAACTACACCTCGTTCATTACCATATGCAAATCCTTGTGACAAAAAAAAAAAGAGCAGGAATTTGCAGGAGACTGAACTCCCCCATTTAATGTAATTTGGACTGACCAAAATGTTAAGCCAGCAGACCGACCTTGGCTGTGCTTGATGGCATCTCACCATCACAACTAAGTGAATAGGCTCATAGATATTAAAATTTGTGTCCATGTTTTGGTGTTGAAAAGAAATAATAATGAATAATAATTAAGTAGATTTTTTTGTATATTTTCCTTCTTAACCGTTTTCTCTCAAATGCTCATAAATATGGTGCATAATGGGAGAATATGAAATGAAACAAATTATATATATTATATATATATATATATATATATATATATATATATATATATATATATATATATATACAGAATAAAAGGATAATCAGTAAAAGTATATAATAGATAACAAATCAAATATGGAAGTTAAGAATCTACCTTGTAGAATCTCTCCAGACAGCGAGACATCTACCTGTCCCCCGACCCCCAGGACTCCTCAAGTTTTCATAAGAAAGCATCCAAGACCACCTCTCTTACCTTCTTATGAGAGCACCTTTTCTGTCATCTATAGAGGCGACAAGAGCATCACAATCTGTCAGCCGAGATACGAGAACACTTTCGTCATTGATCGTGTCAAGCCTGCCCACTTCCAAGAAGCCTCAACAATCAACAAGATCCATTTTGTGACCGCTGCAATGAAGGGAGAGTGTGTGTTGTAGAGACCCGGGATTGGCTGATTCCCGCAACGAGTTTCAGCCAATGACCTCACAAACGTGACCCTACCTTGCCCTAACAACCAAGCACAGGTTGTTAGTAGGTTTTCCTTTACTAGTGGTGAAGAAAGGGATTCTTACAATACACAAGTAGATGAAGTGTACAAGATACCACAGAATGGGATAGTTAAAATATAATTTCCAGACATTCAGATTGCCAAAAAGATTAAAGAGCAAGGGCTTATCCTTTACAACTATAACATAAACCCGGCCCAGATCGAAGAATGATTTACGAGGGATGCAACGTATGAATTGTTACAAATATGGCCATTTCAAGGGAAAAAGCACCAAAAAGAATGCCGAGTAATGCAGCGAATGTGGTCAACCGGACATAGGTTTACTACATGCAAGAGTACAGCAAAAAATTGCCTAAACTGCGGAGGCGATCATCGAATTCTCTCTGGTAGTTGCCAGAAGGAAAGAAAAACCAAGGTAGAAGAGAAGCAATAAAAGCAAGCACAGAAAGAGAGTAGACTGCAATGTGTAATCAAAAACACAGCAAAGGCAACTGTTAAAGTCGAGAAAATGATTGGGAAGACCACCAAAGCCGCAGCAGAAATAATAAAAATGGCAATCAAAGAAACTCAACCTCCAACCTGGTTGCTTTGCCAAACAAGCAAAGATAGCCTTGAGATGAAACAACCTCCTAGTAATGGACCTTCCTAACGATGTGAACTCAGCAGCCATCCTAATGGTTATGTTTCCAGCAGATCCTTCAGCCACCTCAAAAGAAACCCCTGAAGTAACCGAAGAAGAAGAAATGCCTGAACTGCCATTGCTTGAGGAAGAGATGCCGCCACTAGAAGAACCCTCTGCCCTAATAGCCCAGTATGTAAGAGTGCTATCCCCTCAGAGATGCAAGGGCATTAAAAAGGCCAGCGAAGCAAGAAGCAAAGCAATAGGAATCCTCCTCTTCACAGGAGAGAAGAACATCGGGAATATCGATGATATATCAAGAATGGCAGGATGAAATACATCTATAATAATCAGAAGCTCAAATCTGATGACTGCCAGTATCATTGACAGATTAGGGCAGCCAACCTAAATCTTGGTGTGATAATTACCTACAGGAAGAGAAGGAGTGGCTATGACGAGTACCAAGAGAGGCATGAAGAGGACCTGCAGCCATATTCAATTGAACCACACCATCACAGTAGTACAGCAGAACGTCCTCAAGTGGACTATGGTTCGAAGGAACGAACTGTCTAGCATGTACAGAGCCATGAATGCCGACATAGTACTAATAAATAGTCATGGTATAAATGACACAGACAGGCTCAAACTGTTCCCCTAACATTGGAACATTGGAAGAGATCGATAATGAAGTCCGAAAGTGGTACAGCAATGCTGAAGCTGCACTCAAACAACATGTATGAAAGAGCAACTAAGATATGTTCCCCATCCAAGACTGACACCAGATATTAGACTGCTAAATTTACAGTTGAATCACCTGCAGCACTATGCAAGAATTCATGGATGAACACAAGACCTGTGAGCAAAATACAAAACTGTGAGAGGTATTCACAAAAGTGTTTTGAGCCAAGGTCTGTGTTCTTGATTCCTTTATTGTTGATAATTACACAAGCAATATTGTGATATTTACTTGAGTAGTGATAGCTTTATCGGCTGTCTTCTTGTTAGGCTGGTGTGTCTCACAGCTTTCATATTTAGTTAGTACAATGATATCAACCTCATAGATAATAATTCGCATTTGACATATGCGAATGGTGAATAATGGTAAAATGATAAACTGATCCAAATCGGGATTACTCTGTTTAATCTTCAATTGGATAGTTTGCTCGCTGCATGTGCAAACGTCTTATTGCAACCCTTAGCTTCTGTGGCTGTATGTAACCATAAGACTCACAGCAATATGAAACATCTAATGGCAACCCTAGGTCTATGGATATATGTCGGGAAAGTCTTTTATGGCTAATTGTGTTTGTTCGACATACGATTTCCTTAAACTTAACTAATGTATATGATAAATGAAGAAAATGAATAAAATTTGAATTGGCCATTTTGATGAGACAATTTAAAATAGAACAAATACAAATTATTTGAGAATAATGTTATAGCTAATTAATATGAATAGCAAAATGAGCAACCATAATGCATTTTCCATATTCCATATAGTTGGTATGAATGTAAAAAATGAAAGGAAAGAGAGGATAGTGCGCTAACTATATCTCTCTTTTAACAAACCTAAATAACCTTTATCTGATTGTACAACGAAGGAATGTTGGTCTTCAAAATAGCAGTTTTATGGGACATCAGGACTGACAAGTATGGTTAGCTAAGCCTTTCTGAAGGTTTCATTGTTGTACCATGGAGACCTTGCTTATTGAACAATAAAAAGCATATGATATCTTTACTTGCGTTTGAACATCGAGGAGGACGGTGGAGGGGGGATACACATTGGGGGTGGGAAAAATGAGAAAGTTGTGACCTGACATCTGTCCCAAAAGACACATAGTAGGAGAGTGGTTGGGATGCTGTGTGGCGGCTATCCTACTCTAAAGTGCACGTCCGGGGGAGTAGGAGATTTATCAATGGAATATTCCTTAAAATACTTAATGACCTTTCTTTGAAATTATTCAATGAATGGTTCGATCCCCGACAAGAATGTAATTAGTATGTTGAATAAGTAAAAAGAAGTATGGGTCCCATTGTGGCTACCAGTTTGCGATGGGTGGCTCACATCTCTTGTTAGGCTGATGTGTCTCATGGCAGAGGTGGGGGAGTGGTGGTTGGCTGACTGCTCCCCACCAGAGAGTGCAGGAGTGAGTGTCTGAGTGAGTGTGTCTGACTGACCCCAGGTCGACCTTATATCTGATCTGCTGGGTCACTATAAATAGATTCCTAGTCGAGTTTTCGCAGTTGGACACTTTCCTCATCCTTATAGCATATTGTGACCACATGGTCCTGGCATATCACCATGTGGTCTCACAACAACAGTGCAAGGAGAACTCTCACAAAAATTGTAAGTAAAAATGGCAGTAAATGACCAGTGGGAAGACCTTGTAAGGAAAGTCGAATGGGACCGAAAAGACCCACAGTCCTGGTCAGGAATTAAGAAGCTGATGGGAAGAAATTAAAGCATGAGCAGCTATTTCCTCAATGAACAGGATCAGAAAATCTATGAAGAAGAGGAACAAGAAAACCTGTTCAGAAATTACTGGATAAACTGCATCAGAATTGCAAAAGAAGAAGAGAATTCGACAGTGATTTCGAGGAGTCCATCACTGAAGAAATAGGAAGACATATTGACCTATCTCCAGAAGCTGCTGCTGATTTCACAAGACTAGATTCCACTGACCCACTAATGGCCAAAATAACTTAACTATTCAGAGGTTCAAGAACAGAACTGCTCCAGACAAAAGCAGGATCAACAAGACAAACCAGCAGAATCTTCCGAACAAGATGTTGTTCAGACTGGCAAACATGTACAATGCCTCTCTCACAGCTGGCTACTTCCCTGATTACTTCAGAGAGAAAATAATCAGAATGATTCCGAAAGTCGGGCAAAGTTCAAGAAAATTAGAGAATTACAAACCTATTTATCTACTGGAAGTCCCAGGCAAAGTTCTCGAAAAGATAGTGAACTTGAGATTGCATAACCACCTGGAGATAAATGATCTGCAAAATCCCAAGTAACATGGCTTCAGACCAAGCAGAGGAACATCATCACATCACACAGGCCTGAAACTCAAAATCATCAGGCTGAACCTCCTGAGGCCTCCTCCTGAGTCCCACAGGGGAGCTGCCTCTCACCGACGCTCTTCACCATTTATACAGCATATCTGACTAAATCATCACATGGCAGTAGTCACTATATGTTTGCTGACATCACCCAGATCATCAAGTATGAAGGGAAGTCAATCGCCATGATGGCACTCAGAACTGCCAGATCCATAGAAACCATCAATAGCCATGAAAGACAGTGGAAGATCTTGACTAAAATGAGAAAATATCAAGTCATTCCTGTAGCCAAATTCAAGACTTCAGATCCGATTGTGGACGAGGAAGCCTTCGACTACTGCAATAGAGGAAAGATGCAGGGGCAAACAATTAGCAAAAGAAGAATTCTCCCTCACGAAAATGAAAGATCACAAAATCCAAGACCAGAAAGTTTCACACTCTGAAACCAAGCTCTACATTATAAAGCCCTAGTGCAGCGCATCATAGAATACCCACCAGTGCCTAACCACACCATTTCAAGAAGGCAGATGATGAAGCTAGACAATTCAGAACCAAGCAGGCAAATGGATTCTGAATATCCACTTTCCTCAAGTAGGCATCACACCAGAGATCCATGCAAGACGATCGAGGCGCCTCGATCAACAAGAGGCTCCACTAACAAGCAAGAAGATGGAGAAGAATCTAATCGCCTCAACTCTCGTACAGAAGGCACACATGCCTGGTGGTCCAAAAGCCTCACCAGAATCAATGAAGTTGAGAATTGCAAGACTGAGAAGACAAGACTGAAGAAGGAACATTGGAAGAGGGCCTGCATCAAGATTTTCAAGATTTTTTAACAATTTTAATCCAGATCATAAGCTAACCCACAGGGCTCCTCTTCAACGTCAAACACAGCACATCATGCATAATAGTGACAGGTGACATTCAAGGTAGGCGAAGTGTAGCATGGGCAGCCCTTCGAGGGAGAAAAATGATAAAATAAAATAAAGATAAAGATAAAAAAAAATAATAATAATAAATCTAATGAATAGCATGCTAGGTGTTCTGGTATCTGGCTGCCTCCCGAGGGGTTGACCCGTGGCTTTATTCAGTTACTAAGGACGCACATGCATGTCATTTCTCTCACTTCTTTCTCCTGGTCTTAAAAACTTTATCCTTTCTCCAGCTTCCTGAGCTTTCCTTCTTTTACTTGATGTCCTCGCAAATTTCTTCTCTCCAGCTCCCTTCATCACTTCCTCTTCACTTTACATACTTCCAGTATTCAAGACAGTTATTGCTCGGTGTTCTGGTATCTCGACTGCCTCTCGAGAGGTTGACCCATGGCTTTGTTCGGCTGCCAAGGGCACACTTGCACTATATCCTCAAACTTCCTCCTGGCAGACCTAAAATAAAAAGTTAATACTCTCTTCACTATGCTTAACTTTCTAACCTGCACTTTACTTCCTCCCAAGTTTCATTTTCACTATATCTCCAGCTCCTTTAACCACTTCCTCTTCCGCTTTCCACTTTAAAAAAATAAGAAAATATAAAGAAATGAAATAAAATACAAATTACTAATATTTACTTTGAATAATAAATAGTAAAGAATCCTTTACCCCCAAACCCAAACTGCAAACCAAGACCCCTTCCTCCCCACCCTCTTCATCTTATTCACCCTCAAAACTTCAATCACCTTCAACAACATCAAGACCAAGATCCCCCTTTCCGACCTGGCAGGCCTCCCTGAGTTTTCAAGTGGACATGACATCATATTAAAGAGACAGTCAGGGAGTTTCGTCCTCCCACCGACACCTACTACTTTTCTTCATTTTCTTAACTTTTTCTTCATTTCAACTCTTCATCAGACATCTGTCCCTCTTCCATTTCGGTGGAAGTTCAGTTCCAGTTCGTTATTTAACAACACTGCTACCAAGGATCGTTTACTAAAAACATAATGGGACACTGATTTGTGAAAATTATTTACAGTATAATAAATTGCCAAAAAAAACTTTCTTGTCGTCTTTCTTGTACAATTCAAAAATTAATAAATTCTACTCTTGAATTATGGTTTGCCTTGTTCTGTATTTTTGTGAATGAAAATGTTCACATATGCCTGGTTTCTCAACAGGGATAGGTAAATTTCAGAAATATTGTTATCCTGGTTACAAAAGCATGGTCTGAACGAAATATTAGCCACTTTTCTTACCTCCTACATATTAGCAAATGGCAAATAACAGTTGCCACCCAAGGACAAAAGTCGTGTTACTCAGTGTAATTGGAGAACATACATCCCCCCAAGAAATCATTCACACACTCCTGGGGGCAGCCTCCCAGGTTATGAACCAAAGCTCTGGAACAAATATATGCCATCAATGGCTATAAACACCATCCTCGACCATGTTCACTGTAATCATTTTCCAGGCAGCTTATTGTTGGAGATAGACCTGCTTCTATAATTGCCAATGTTAAATGTACATCACTTCGATGTCTACTTAGCAGGGAAGAAACTTGCTATGTAGCAGAGATCCTGGGTTCACTTTTGGGACATATGTGGTTCAGTCCTCAACAGAAGGTTAGAATGCTGGGCAACATCTGTACACCTTGGGATCACCGAAAAAATGCTTCTAGGAATCCGTCTCTTTCAATTCAAGAGGCTTTGGGATATCAATCGTCCTTGCAACGATTCAAAGGACCGTAGCAAGTGGCAATCATATCCCGACACATCACTGCATTGTTTAAAAAGGGAGCTCCACTAGACCAGATCAATGCAATGGATCGCGTCGGCAATCACATCCCTACAGGACCCACATTGGCTAATCAAGGGCACTGCCAGCCAGCAAAGGCCCTGGTAAACACAGCAGATCGCGTGCCTAGTACCCGTGGATAAAACAAACGAGGTCATCTGGAAATATTAATAAAAATATTAATAAACACCTGACCTCATCCCACCGCGCTACACAACTACGCCCGAGCTCATAACACCAATTAGATATTATATTTAGTGCACATTAGTAAACCAGAATATTTCCGAGGTCTTTCTATTGTGAACCGACAAGTGGTGACCCTGGAGTGGCTTGAATTCCTAGCAAGACTGTGCAGGAAAGTGTCTACAACAAGTGAAGTGAAAAACAACATTGATAAGTATAGTAACAGTGTAAAAAATCAAAACAATCCGAGCGAACATAGAAATAAACTTCTGTCCGGTGCAGCATGACCTCACCTGATTTCCCTCCTTTTTCTCTAGCATTTTCTCTCCCATACATCATGACATTTCCTGTCACACACAGCACGCACAGCAAGCATGCAAAATCATTACTATTGATATTCTTGACACAAAAGACCTCGAGATACACACCTAGTGCCGCATCCCACGTGACCTATCCTTGAGGCTCTCGTAAAGTAAACTAGTTACATTTCCACCTTATCAATCCACTGCGACAGCATCTATTTGCAGAAGCATTACAAAATATCAAAATACGATGCATTTACAAGGCAACAACAATACCTCAGAGTCAGCATGCTACCACCTGGACTCGCACTATCCCCCATCCCACCAACGGCTCTTGTGTGGATTGTCTCCCTTCCACAATTGTGTCAGGAAGACGAACCACACAAGAGTTTAACAGCATCTTCTGCCTCATCCCCCACGTAAGAGATGCTTCCTGTACATGCAGAAAGAGAAATACACACTTGAGACTGGTGTGAAGATCAGCCATCTGATCTGATGAAGATAAATCTTCATCCAGCACCCGTACCCTGCAGACTGTGAATGACCTCATGGAGAAGCTTGGCTACAAGTATGGCAATCCAATAGCCCGTGGGCATCAACACTTGACATGGTCAAGACTGTAGATAGAGGCCATGTGGGGATTACTAAACTCACAATCAGTGTCAGGCAGATACCCGGTTCCTTACATCCAGGACTTTTCCCATCTACATTGACCTGTATGAGTACCTGGCAATGCCCTACAATTTGTGCAATACTGTTCAGTCATTCCAACGTTTCATGGACGAAGTAACCCATGGCCTCAGCAGCACTTTCGTGTATATCGACACTGTCCTCATAGCAAGTGTAGACATAGACGTTCACAAGAAAATCACTCAGAGACCTCTACAATAGCTACTCTGTGTTCGGCATCGTCAATAGCCTGGAAAAATGTGAATTTGAAATACCATCTATAACCCTCCTTGGCGTCACGTCATAGCCATAGGCATCAACCCACAACACAATACCAACTGTGACGGTTTTAAGGCATGTTGAACTTCTATAGGAGGTTCTTTCTGCGGAGCACTGAGCTGTTGGCACCACTCAACAGGTTACAAGCACCGGAAAAGAAAGGGCAGTGCCAGAGAGATATCAAATGGATCAACGCAGCTCTTGCAACATTCGAATGCTCGCCAGTGGGCTGCATGAAAAATATGCATCGCATAAAGAATAAAGGAAATTATATTTCTTAGACTACATAAAATCCAGCCTGAAAAGTCCTTCAGTTTTTTTTCGTTTACCATTTATATTAAGAAAATCATACTTAAACAGAAACTGTACATTGTAAAATACGTTTTTAATCATTCTATTTTTTCAATAAAAAAGAAAGCAACAGTGAAACATGGTCATGGTTATATGTTTCGTATTCGTTCATGACAGCACAAAAATACGAAAAAAATATAGTTGCCTTTTGTCCTCCCATAAAACAGCAATACTTCTATCACACTGAGTATAAAGAAAATAATGAGCTAATATGGATAATATACTACAATTTTAGTCTACTGCAGCACTGGTAGAGCCTGTCATATGGCATATATAAGTCTCTAAACTCAATAAAACACACAAAAAAACAAAACACAAAAAACGCTCTAGTTTTTCAATGAATGACTGAAAGAGAGTGGGAATGTTCAAATTATAATGCTTCAAGCAGTCTCTCTTTAAAATAAAACTTATCCCGGAGGCTGGGCAAGCATATTCATCCCCGTCTGCAATGGGTTAATATTAAGCCATCATCCTTAAGCCTGCCTTCATGGTACTGCATGACACAAGCATGGAGAATATCGACGTCACAAGCAAATACGTTGAAGAACTTTCTACCAAAGATGGCTTATGTATGATGCGCCTTTCGCTATGCCTCCCCGACTGGCGACAATCGGATATTTGTGATTCAAAATCAGCCCTTAAGGTTTAAGGTTTTAATTAACGAAGAATAAAGGTGATCTGATGATAATTCCCTTTTGTCAGATACTAGAGTCTGGA
>BOPN01002902.1:111267-116267 GCA_017312705.2 Penaeus japonicus | reverse complement strand
AAATGAAGGTGAACATGCACATGAGGGCATATGAGGTATCGGCTCAGGTCAAGAAATTGTAATTTAGCTGTTTGTAAATAACTTATAGTTAATTTTGTAAATCCTTTCATAGTTATTGCAAATAAATATATACTTTAATAGTGTGTGTTTGTGTGTGTGTGTGTGTGTGTGTGTGTGTGTGTGTGTGTGTGTGTGTGTGTGTGTGTGTGTGTGTGTGTGTGCGTATATATATATATATATATATATATATATATATATATATATATATATACATGTATATATATATATATATATATACATGTATATATATATATATATATATATATATATATATATATATATATATATATATATATAATAAATATATATATATAAATATATATATATTTATATATATATATATATATATATATATATATATATATATATATATGTATATATATATATACACATATATATATATATATATGTGTGTGTGTGTGTGTGTGTGTGCGTATGTGTGTGTGTGTGTATTAAATTTTGAAGCTCCCTGACCGGGAGCTAAAATTGTATATATATATATATATATATATATATATATATATATATATATATATATATATATATATATATATATATATATTAAATGCGTTACTGCATTCTACCATCTTTCTCATATATATATATATATATATATATATATATATATATATATATATATATATATATATATATATATACATATATATATATATATATATATATATATATATATATATATATGTATATATATGTATATATATGTATATATATATATATATTTATATATATGTGTGTGTGTGTGTATGTGTGTGTGTGTGTATGTGAAAGAGTACTTTAATACATACATATACGTATATACACATTCATATACAGTTACATCCAAACATGCGCACATATACACACACGCAAACATTACCTTTCCCAAAAGACTCGGCATTCCCCGAGTCAAAATCCCACGAGGCGAAAGGAAACCTCCGACTGACAGAGCCTACAAAGGCTTCCCCGAGGATTCCGAAAGCCAGCCTTGGCCTCCCAGCTGGCGTCGAGATGCGTCCGGCGAGCCAGCGCGCTCTCTGGGCATCGCAGATTTAATGGGGCTTCGGAGCAGAGCCAACTCATGAACTCATGAACTCTGGGACTCATGCTGGTTTGATTCATGTGAAGATCGGAGACTGTGGTCGCCTTTAAAGGACATGGGATGAATCACGCGTTTATTTTGAGAGGAACGAGTACAGTAGTGGGTGAGAAATGTGTGTGTGTTTAGGTTTGTGTGTGCGTTTGCGTGTGTGTGTGTTTGTATCTGCGTGTGTGTGTATGTGTGTGTGTGTGTGTGAGTGTGTGTGTGTGTATGTGTGTGTGTGTGTGTGTGTGTGCACGTGGGTGCGTGCATGTGTATGTGTCTATATGCATCTGGTATATGGATCTATTTAAACTTTGGCGCAGCATTAACTCAATTAACTGATTACATGATCACACGAAAAAAAACAGTGATGTTAATTATAGTTAAATAGTTGACCATTTGGCCGTGGGAAATCGTATTTCACCAAATGTCAGCAGCAATTAAATCCTCTTCAAAAGTTCTATACGTTTTCAACTGACCTGGTATAGCTTTCATTTCGCTGCACCGAAACGCAACCTGTAAACAACCTTTTTTTTCTCTTTATTCATTTATACATTCAGTTCAGCCACTCCGACCTGCACTGTGTTAATCCTATTAGCCAGTATCAAATGCCATAGAACGAACACAGCACTTGGGACTAAAACCAGAGAGAAAGAGGCAGAGATTTTTCGGTGTCGAGATAAATGTGGATGACGTCAGCATTTAATGCATGTAAGTGGATTAAGTTCAGTTGGGTGTGCATATAGATAAGGAAACGGACTCATCACGGTCTCGGGGAGGTACCAATGTTCATGTGCAACAGCTTGTTTACGTACACACACGCCCGAATACACATAAGTACATAAACCTTCATAAACACACAAACAACCACAAACATCATTTTAACATATAAGGAAACAGATGCACATCTAAACATATACAAAACACATACATAAACGCATATCCACACGCCAACATAGGCACACACTGACACAAAACATACACACATCGACACATGCAAACATATACACAAAGACACATCCATAACACCTGTAACTATACACACAGACATATAAATAATACGTATCCGCACAACGCGATAATCGGCGCCATAATTCACGCTCAAATGCCTAAGCTTTCCGATAAAACAATGGTCAGTCAGTCATTATGATCACGACTTATCAATCCCAAAAGAAAACTGACAAAAAAGGATGTAATTAATGAAAGGCAGGTAATCCCAGGATTAATTACGAGGATCACAGTGTCCTTCAGATTCGGTATCACGAAAAAGCTCTCATTTTGACACTAAGAGAGGATATGGAATTTGTGTGTAGGTGTGTATGTATGTTTGTATATATATATATATATATATATATATATATATATATATATATATATATATATATATATATATATATATATATATATATATATATATACATATATATATGTGTGTGTGTGCGTGTGTGTGTGTGTGTGTGTATGTATGTATATATATCACATGAAGAGGTCACAACAAAGAGAAAATAACAAAAAAGTCTATACGACAAATAAAGAATGACAAGCAGCAGCCATTCAGAATTTCCGATAGAATAAAAATAAAGTGATACTCTGTTCCGCATTTTATGAACAAACACCATATTCCAAAGTTATATTCCCTCATTTTTTTCGCCTTTTCGATTTCAACACAGCAGATAAAATAGTTAAAAAATAGATAGATATAGATAGACAGAGATATGCCCCGTAATCACATCCGTTTTGCAAATGACTGATTGCACACGTTGCTCTATCCAACAAGTTTGTCGGGCAAAGTATTCCTTACAGGTAATTCGCCAAAGCGATCTATTTCTGGCGATGGGCGCCTCGACACCGAACTTCCCCAACTTTCTCAACGGCAAGGGCAGCGTTGCAACGCAAATATCAAAGGTCTTGGGGCATTTTCGGGTCGCAACACTGCAAGTTTCACTGAATGCTTGATGTTGGTTATTGCAATGAGTAAAGGACTGAATGACGTGAGGCGAAATTTGATAAAGGTGAAAGAGCTGTCTTAATAAGCAAGACAGTCGTGGTAATGCGGATGATATGAGATTGTTATTAATATCATTGTTATAATCAGAGTTGTTATTATTGTTATTGCTATTGTTGTTGCAATATCATTATTGATATCATTAGCATGATTAGATTTATTATAGTTAGTTCTACTATCATTATATTATAATAGTAATAGTGTTGTTGTTGTTGTTGCTGTTGCATCAGTGTGTAATTGTTGTTATCATCATTATCTTTATCTGTGATCATCATTATCTTTACCAATAGCATCATGATCATCATCATCATTCTCATTATCATGATTATTAAAATTATCATCAGTGCGATTATCATTATTATCATTAAATGTACCATTGCCATTATCTTTATTGTTACCATTATCATTATCATCGTTATCATTATTATCATCAATCATTATATATACAACAATAGAAGTAGTAGTAGCATCATTACCATCATTTATGTCATCATATTTGTCTTCATATTCATAATCATCTTGATTGCTATTCTAATCACTATCATCACTATTATCATCATAATGCAAAGAAAATAATGATGATAACATTACCTCCAGTAAAACTATATCATGAGCTCTTCCAGACACCGTAACCCGCTTCCTCCTGCTTATCGAATTGCAAGAAAAATATGATGCATAATGAGCGCTCTATTGAAGGGTCGACGAACCGAACTGCTCTCTGTGATATCTCTGCAATGAGCAGCCTGAAATTGCAATGCTTTCAATTAAAATCATGCCAATACGGGCTCTGTATAACCGTTTGAGGACCGACACTTACTTCTTGATTGCAAGAGGCAAGAGGGGGAGGAAAGGGAACAAATCAAACAAACAAAAAATGGATAGACATATTTCTCTTTAACAACGAAGTAGACATATTCACAGTCAACGAAAATGCAATTCGTCTACATAAGCAATGGTAACAATGTTGTTTTTTTTCATATTCGTATCATTTTTCTTCCTTTCTTTCTTTCTTTCTTTCTATTTCTCTCCTCCTCTTTTTCCTGTCTTTCATCGCGAACCTTTCTTTCAGTCCAAATGTAACTGGGCTTTGTATCAGTAATTGTCATTTTTCATCGTAGTTTTGTCACAATACGGAAAACATTTTTACACGCTCCTGTTATCGTTAACAAACAATGATAAATAATGTAGGCATACAAACCTCGAATATATATGACACACACGCTTGTATGTATCTTTTCTCTTGAAGTTTGGGGAAAATCATTTTATTCGCCCTAAACTTTTTCTTTAATGCAACATAATTGAATTGTGAATCGTTTCATTCCTATTAAAATTGTGTGCTATATTTCCCGAGGTAGCTTTTTCAGTCGATTTCTCTCCAGCTGCTAATGCCGATGGAATATAAACGCCAAATTGAATTGTTTAATGGGACGTTTGTAATCGTCTCTCTCTCTTTCTGTGTGTGTGTGTGTGTGTGTGTGTGTGTGTGTGTGTGTGTTTACACACACACACGCACACACATACACAGACGTACGCATGCACGTACATACGTACACACGCACACATATACACATACACGCACACACACACACACACAGAAAGAGAGAGAATGATTACAAACGTGTATATATATTAATA
Source organism: Penaeus japonicus (assembly GCA_017312705.2). Classification (NCBI taxonomy): domain Eukaryota; kingdom Metazoa; phylum Arthropoda; class Malacostraca; order Decapoda; family Penaeidae; genus Penaeus; species Penaeus japonicus. Next base: position 111,486 of record BOPN01002902.1, on the reverse strand, counting down.
AAATTAAAAATTACATGGTTATGGCTCACCCCTTTCTATATTTCCACCAGCTGAATAAAGAGTATCTTCAATCTATGTATAATTACTCTATATATATATTCTTTCAATAGATCAACTAATTCCATTGCTTCTTTCTTTTGTTTTACATAAACTTTAATACACAACTCCTGTAAGCAAAATAATGAATTCAAGGTTTGTTTAGGTAATTCTATGGAACTT
>BOPN01002902.1:93767-98767 GCA_017312705.2 Penaeus japonicus | reverse complement strand
ATGGATGGATGGGCGTGTTAAAGGTAATTTGTAGAAGAGCGGTATGTAAGAAAGAAAGAAAATGCAAATTAGACACTTCGCCGAACATTAATGGTCATTAGCAGCGTTCTTGTCGTGCAAAAAAGCTTGAATCAAGCTTACTTCTTTTTCTGTTTAGGATGCACAGAAGCTCGAATTTGGATCTGAGTCCCAAGCAACGCTGGCTCAAGCTAATTCAAAAAAAAGAAAAGAAAAAAAAACTCCTTGATCTTCCCCGTAACACAGGCCTGGCCTCACATGCAAACGAGACACGAGCTGCAACGTAATAATGACCCCAGAGCGCGAGTATCAAACGACGGCTAAGCAAATATTGGAGCATTTCAGCTGGAGCTGTATTAGAGCGAGATGCCGGGAAAATAGACGGCCAAAACATTGTGAGAGTGAGAGAGGATTATCATGGGAAGGTTCGCTTTTGTGAACCATATTTCGGAACACTATTTTCAACGTTTAGAGTGGGAGTCCATTAGGGGAGAAGATGAAGTGGCTGTAAAGGTATGGCTGATGCTCTTTTTACTGCTTTGGCAAATATTCCAAGCATTAAATATTTGCAAGACTTCATATAACACGTTTAGGTGAAACCTGCGCTGCTTTATTGTTTTGTATTATTCACTGGAGTAGCATTTAAGAATAGGATCTTGAGAATGAGTTTTATAATCACTAGTTTGGTATTTCTTGGGATAAAGTATATTAGACTCCCCCCCCCCCCCTCCTTTTTGCCGGGGGGGGTGGTATTCCCCTTCTCTCATATTTTCTTTTCTTCTCTCATCTTTTCACTCGGTCTGTTCCTTCTCATGTTTCTTTCTCCTTTGCCCCCTATTCACTATTTGCTGCTCTGTACTCGTCCTCGACTGCCTCTTTCTTTTTCTCTGTATCTCCCCTTTTCAGAATTCCCCTATCTCCTTTTTCACTCATCCTCATCTTCCTTATTTGTCATCTTTCCCCCCCATTCACTATTTCCTTTTTTAACTCTCCTTCTCCGCCCCTCCTTTTTAACTATGGATTACGGTATCTGTCTTAATCTCAAAGGAGAATACAGAACCATGTGATGAATTATTCTGTTTTCATAATTATTCCTTGTTTTCCAGACCCCGTTCATTTCCTGAACCTTTCGTTCTTCTCAATTTTCTTCATTCTATTCCGATCGAAAACTTTTGAAGGGATATTAACATGGTGTATCAACCTCAAGGGAAAGTGAAATCCTTCTTATCATTTTTATTGCCATTTGCATTAGCAATAGTATTTTTTCTTCTTGCAATTATCTTTTATCAACGTTCCTGTCTAACAAATAAATTCAGTGTCATGTTCAATATCATCCATCATTACCTAAGTTGTTAGTGCCATAGCCACGTAAAGTGACAATTTTACTAATCTAACAACCACTTTACTCAACTAACACTATTAACATTATCATTACTATCTACGTCATTACTATAATCAATATCACAGTTAATCATAGTCATCAATATGATTCACAAAACTAGTAGCAGCATTTTATTTTAAATATCCCTTCGATACGAAAAAGAAAAAAAAAAATCCCCAAAACCGCCCGCGCTGATTCTTTCCAAAGGCCACAACCGCCCCCGTGAAAAGAGTCGAGGCAGTAATTCCGCAACACAAGTATCTGAAGCGTGTTTGTACTCGCATCGCTGATAAAACGGCTTCCTGTGAGTATTGATTGGCCGGGGGGGGAGAGAAAAAAAAAAAAAAAAAGTAATAGAAAATCTCGGTAATAAACGCTTTGTTTATGCGTTGCCAGGCGGAAGTGTGAGCCATCATGAGGAAAGGCAGGCGTAATGAGAGGGGGGGAGATATGACCGGAAGGAGAGGGGGGGAGATATGACCGGAGGGAGAGGGGGGGAGATATGACCGGAGGGAGAGGGGTGGAGATATGACAGGAGGGAGAGGGAAAGAGAAGAAAGGAGAGAGAAAGGAGGGAGGGAGAAATGAACACACACATATACATTCGTGTACATGCTGTCATATACATATACATATTTGTATATATATATGTATATATATATATATATATATATATATATATATATATATATGTATGTATGTATGTATGTATGTGCGTATACATGTACATACATACATATATATATATATATATATATATATATATATATATATATATATATATATATATGTATATATATATATATATGTATGTATGTATGTATGCATGTATGTATGTATATATAAGCACATACACACACACACACACACACACACACACACACACATATATATATATATATATATATATATATATATATATATATATATATATATATATATATATATATATACTATATATGTACATAAAAAGAGAGTGATTGAGAGAGAGAGAGTGAGAGGCCAGAAAAAAATGCCAAGAAAAATACAAAATACGTTTATCGTTGCAATTTGATTTACTTTGATGCAACAGGCAGGGCCACGACGATGAATGTCACGAGCCACCGAGAGAATGTAGTTCCTGGAAACGAAACGAAAACAAAAAATACATGAAAATTACCCAAAATTATGTAACATTGATAATGATATGGATGATAATCATAATCATAATCATAACTAGTAATAAACAATTGTGTTGATAATGATTACAGTAATTATAACAATAAATTGATTAATTAATTGGTGAATAATGAAACTGATAAGAAATCAACGAACGATTGAACAAATGAAATTAGCGAAGGCTATCTTTAGCCATCAAAGGAATTCTGCCTTACAAGTGATACAAATTAAACATACATCCTTGATTTTCTCCTTCAGTCACACTTAATTAAATCACGTCCACCTGCCCAGCCTTACACCAAAGGAAACTTTCTACGAAATGTCTTGGCATCACAGAGCAACGGCGTCATAAAAACCACTACTCGAACGTCAACACGAACGCCAGCTCGGATTCACGAACGCCAGCTCGGATTCACGAACGCCAGCTCGGATTCACGAACGCCAACTCGGATTCACGAACGCAAGCTCGGATTCACGAACGCCAGCTCGGATTCACGAACGCCAGCCCGGATTCACGAACGCCAGCTCGGATTCACAAACACTACAGATCGACACCGAAGACGGGAAACCAATTAGTGCACGTCACTATCAGTGATAAAAAACCTTTGATAAAAATAACGGATGGGAAATCGAGAAAGATAAGAAGAAATACCGAAAGAGGAAGAGAGAGACAGACTGTGAAAGAGGTAAAAGGAAGGACAGAGGGAAAGAGAAGGGGGGGGGGAGTGTAACCAGCCATCGAAGCTTCCAGTTGTAACCAGCGCTTACCACCAGTTGTCAACTGGGGGAGAAGAACGCAACTTGTTCTCTGCAGTTCTGTTCTGATCTGTTCTATCTTCCCTCACATACGTTTGTCTCCTTTACCCTAAGATAACTTCCTCCGCCCCAGGGCTTCTGGACTAACACATACAGCTGCAGCCAAGAGGATACCGAAAGTGAAAGGGAAATCGGAAACACGATATCTCAGGGCATGAGTGACTATTGAATATCGAATTAATATAACAGAGCTTAATTCATATCAACTATTGGCTTAAGTCATAACAATCAGTTGGCTAGAGGGAGTGAACGAAAGGGGGAGAGAAAAAGGCGAGAAAAGAGAAAAGGAGAGAGGATGGAGAGAGTAAGACATATATAGAGAGAGGGGAAAGGGTCAAAGAGTAAAGAAGTAAAAAAAAGTGATAGATCGATGACATGTCGAAGAAATGGAAGTAAAAATTTGCGAGTGCTTTGAAGGCGGGAGAAATACAATTTCCAAAGAGGTTCCAGCTTTGATCTGAGAAGGGCGGGTTGTTTACAGCTGCCGATATCACCAAACGATTTTATTTGTATTTCGTATCTCCTTTACGGTTCTAAATGTACCGTGTGGATTTTCTTTTCCTTGGTTATTATTCCTTGATGCATTTCCTTTGATTTCTTTTCTGTTTAGAAAAAATGGAAAATATCTATCGTGGGAGAATTGCGAATTGAAATTTGAGATGCAGATACAAGCTTTCAGAAAAGGAAAAAAAAACATACGCATAACGCCAAAGGAGGCATATGTTTAGACAGTATCAAGTAAATAATGACAGACAAACAGAACAGTTTGAAAAAAAATGATAAGCGAAAAACAAGTTCATTTACCTCGTAATCCTAGCTATTTTCCCTCTCCCTCCCTCCCCCCCCCCCCCCACGCCCGCTTTTACATCCCGCGGCTTCACCAAAAGGAAAAATATGCTCACATACGTTTTCCTCTCTAATGCGAATGAAAATTGCTAATGCATTATTTATGTCAACCGAATAGGAGCTTGAAAGTCGAAGTTTATTTTTCACTTTTTTTTTTCTTTTCTTTTTTTACACTCTCTCTCTCTTGAATTCTACCCTTGGTAAAAAAAATCTATGGAACTGACTGCTTAGGACAGTGTTGTCAGACGCTATCCTTTATGCGGACTAGGAAAGAAATATATAGTAAAATGAAATGCATATGTATATCATTTAAAAACATAATAGTTCCTTTCCAATCCATATTTTCTTGGATCAAATAACTGTAATTGATCCCTGTAGGAGCGGCCTGTCTGCCTACAGTACATAAAGAGGATTCAATATTTATATAGAAACAAAGGAAAGTGGCTTATGAATACTAATTTATCATTGTGCCTTTCTGTTTCCCTTCATTATCTGTATTTATATGAAAATAAATGAAAATGTAATTTGACGGTACGAGAGGTCTCTCCCTCTTCTGCTATATAACAAAGTATGAATTTTATGGTCCCTGTCTTCTGGTGCAGGTTATTGATGATATATCAAGAAGGGTGACGGATTTGTTTATTAATGGATTGTACATCTATATTTCCATAATTCAAGTTATTAATAGATGTTTACTAATACTGCTGTAATATTTCTTCACTTGACCAAAGGGCAAATTATACGGGATTTTCCATCTGTTGTTTTGTATATTTCTTTAATCA
>BOPN01002902.1:63767-66267 GCA_017312705.2 Penaeus japonicus | reverse complement strand
AATTAATAGGGAAAAATATGAAACTGAAGGAAATTGAACAATCAAAAAGTATATGGATAACGCCTGATCTAAAGTATGAAGAAAGACAAAAACAAAATAATTTTATAAATAAGCTGAAAGAAAACAGGGAAAAAGATGGTGATAAAAGAAAAAACACTGGTACATCGGCAGCGATAGACGAGGATGGTCAGACCCATGAAGGGAAACGCCCACAACTTATTAACAACAAATAATGGTGTAGACATTTAAAGAAACACCGTATTAGAGACTTTCATGTTATTAAATGATCAAGGTTTATATCCAAAAACTAACCAAGCAAAATTAACATATCTAGATGATATGGCAAATATCAACAGATATTCACTGATAGCTCTTACAGAAACACACTTAAATGAAGACATTAGAGGAGCAGTTTCTTACTTTAGAAAAGAATTAGCAGCAAAAAACATACCATGTAATACAATATTCTAATAACACTGTGGAATTATCAGGGGTATTGACTAGAGATATAAAAGAATTATACATAGTTAAATGCAGACCTCTTTGCACAGCAGAAGCTTCTTTCAGTGAAACTTTAAACATCATTCGTCATTATATCATAAAGATACGGGAAATCCAAGATATAATACTCAGAGACTTTAATTTCCCTTTTACTGATTGGGAAACAAAGAAAATTAAAATAAGAGCAAATGCCACTAGATACGAGAAAAATTTATCTCAACCAAACAATATTCTTGACATTGTTTTCTTTTGTCTAGGAGAGGATATAAACAACATATCATCAGTTTATACAGCTCAGTCAGACCACAATATCGTTAAAATAACATCAAACAAGTTAAAGATATATAAAACAAGTAGCTCAAGTAGAAAATAGTCTAAACCTTTAAACTCCAATCACAATAAAATTGACTGGGCAATAATGAATAAATCACTTGAGGAATTACTGAAAGATAATGTGCTGAAGAAGTTCTACAATGCTTGCAAGGATGTTTACATAAGATTTGGTCCCGCAAAAGAATAGAACAAAGAAAACGAATGTTACAACATATAGGCTAAAAGCAAAGATTAAAGAAATAGACAACATATTTTGAAAATCTATAAGTAACCAAAACATTGTTGAAGAAAAAAAGAGTAGTTGAAGCAATAAAAAAACAATGTAAAATACTTTTATTTGGCAAACAACAAGTTAAAGAAAAGAACAGAAATTGAGCCTCGAGAATAATGGTACTTTGATAACTAATTCAAAAAGAAATGGCTGAACTCCTCAAAATTCAATATGAAAATGTTTTAGAATAGAAAAAATCAAATCTAATCCTGAACAACATTTCAAAATTATTAATGAAACTGAATGTCTCACAGTTATAACTTTCAATGAAAGAGATATCCCTGAGACAATCAAAGATATTGCAACAAATTCAGCAGCTGAACCAGGAATCCAGGAATCTTACAAAAAAAAAAAAAAAAAAAAAAAAAAGAGAGAGAGAGAGAGAGAGAGACCATAACGAAACCATATATAACCCTTTGGAGGAAATCCCTGGACATCGAGATTATTCCTAAAATACTGAAGGAAGATAACATAATCCCTACATATAAAGCTGGACACAAAGATCAAGCAAAAAACGATAGACCAGTGACATTTATATCTTACATAGTTAAATCCCGGACAATATGATTTTGTAGAAGTAGACCCTCTTGATGTAATATACCTAGATTCTGCAAAAACTCTCGACAAAATAATTAATAAAATTAAGGACCTTGGAATTAGCGGAAAAGTGGGAAGATGGATACAAAATTTTCTAACAAAGCGCAGGCAATGGGTACAGATAAATGTTTTTTTCTCCAATGAATCAAACGTATTAAGTAGGGTGCCACAGGAATTAGTTCTGGGGCCTTTATTGCTTCTAATTATGATTGGGGACATTGACAAATGTATTAAACACTCAAAGAGTTTTTAAAAGAAAACATGATAGGCCTTAGGTAATGGGAGCCTCTAAAAACTTATTTTCATTACAAAGACGGAGAGAAAGATACTTTGTTAAATATGTATGGAAGATCATTGAAAACCAAGCACCAAATCCAAGAGATGTAGAGGAAGGGGGAATTAAAGTAAGACATTCCCCCAGGCAGGAGGGATCTCTCTCTCTCTCTCTCTCTCTCTCTCTCTCTATATATATATATATATATATATATATATATATATATATATATATATATATATATATAACTGACATTACATTAAAAATGAGGGTAATAGTATAAATGTATATATGTATATACATATATATATATATATATATATATATATATATATATATATATATATATATATATATTATATATATATATATATATAATATATATATATATATATATATATATAATGTATTATATATTAATAGTATATATATATATATATTTATTTATATATATATATATATATATATATATATATATATATATATATATATATATATATATATATATATAAGAGAAGAATACG
>BOPN01002901.1:143095-155595 GCA_017312705.2 Penaeus japonicus | reverse complement strand
ATAGAACTGTATGGAAAATGTAGTTTAATAAACAGTGTCGGACCTTCATCTCGCAAGAAAGCCCTGAAATACATTCAATAACACAGGAGAATAGATGCGAAGCCAAAAGCAAAAGTGTGAATCCAGAGTTTACAGAAGGGGCTGGAGTGAGCAGCTGATGCCAGTTTTCGCCACTTTCTCCCAAACGTGTGTTTTGACATTTAAAATACTTAGAACCTTTTATGACTTTGTCGAATTCACGTTGGTGTCTCTTTTTTTATTACCGTTCTATTTCTCTCTTTGGAAATGCTTCAAAACCTCGTCCTGCTCTTCCGGGGAATTTGTTAAATGAGTAGATATTCAACTTTCAATTTTGGATTGTGATAGGAGAGGTCAATAGAATGTGGCGAATCTTGCGTCTATCAGAATAAATCAGCTTCTTAAATTGATGGCATCTTATTATTTTCGATGATGAAATATTTATGAAGCTTTAAACCGTTTAGATAAAGATATAGTTCATTAATGAAGGGAAAAATGAAAAAAAAAACTTGTATGTTAAAAGTACGCTATGTGGCAGGGTGGTTTCAAGCATGTTCAAACAAGTCTCAATGATCTTTTGCCTTCCTCTTTTCTGGTTATCTCGTTTTTTTTTTGTTGTTGTTATTGTTTTTGTTTGTTTTTTGTTTTTGTAGAAAACAATATTTACTTGATTACTAATATACCTAAAACTACAGCATTTTCATGTGACACGCATTTATTTTACCGCTATCAGTGTTCTTAATTAGTAGTATGAAATTAGAAGCTATTATAAGAAAAATATTGATTTTAAGTAGTGCATAATAATGGTGATGTAAAACATGGAAAAATAACTTTTATGTGAGGATAATGATGATGATGATGATGATAGTGTGATGATAGAAATGATGATAAACTGGTAACAGTGAGAAATACATTTATAATGAAAGCAATTCAAACTTATATGATAATATTAATAACAAGAATAATGATAAGAATCAGGATCATAACACATTCAGTAACAGTGGTAATGATGATGATAATAATGTTGGTTGCTACTACCACTGATACTATTATTAATGATATCAACAATAATAAAAATAAGTTATAACTATGGTAATAATGATGACAATAAAATAGTAATTATAATGATTATGGTCATTATCATTATTATTATTATTGTTATAAATTATAGAATAACAGTAATAATGGCAATAAATATAATTACAAACATCATAATGACAATAATGATAATAAGATCCGTAATGGTACAGATGGTTGTAACAAAGATTAATAGGATGATGCCGGTGGGAATCGTTATTCATACTATTATTGTTTTTCTTTACAGTTACTAACCTCATTATTCTTACAACAACAATAATACTAACAAAAACAATACCAATAATAACAATTATAGCAGCACCCTTCATAAAAAAAAATAATAATAATAAAAAAAAATAAAAAAAACACAGAAATTATCTATAGATCTATGTATTGCTCTGTAACCAATAGCCGTTTACCATTTACTTCAAATAAACAATAGAGTGAGAGAAACTAATTCCTCAGTCGTGGACATCCTGAAATTATTCCTCCTGCCCTGAGATTAAACGTCAGGACAAATATGAGGATGTCCTAGAAGGAGTCAAATCGTGTCGTTTGGTTTGGAGAAAGAGTATCAGTTTAAAGTGAGAAGGTTATTGATATCATAGCCTCTCAAGTAGATGTAATTTTGTTTAATTCTAGTGTTCGAACGATCTGTTACGTAGCATCTTATGTAATGAATCATATGTATACATATAAATATATGTGTGTGTGTGTGTGTGTGTGTGTGTATGTGTGTGTGTGTGTGTGTGTGTGTGTGTGTGTGTGTGTGTGTGTGTGTGTGTGTGTGTGTGTGTGTGTATGTATATGTATGTATATATGTGTATGTATGTGTATGTATATGTATGTAGTTTTATCTCTCTTTTTATGGATGTGCGTCAGTATGTGAGTGTATTTAAGCTTAGTAGTTTGTTTCAATACAGGAGAGAGAGCTGCGCTTAAGGGGATTCGCCTCCCTTGTTTAGCATATGTTTTAACTTCTGTTTCAGGACAATGTCTTCTTTTATGTAAGTGTTTTTCTTCAAGAGTTTTATTTGGATTTTTATTTCATTTTTCATCTTAAGCATCTTATGGCTTAACTCTTTGCTATGATCTGTTGTTCCTCCTTGCTAAAAGTTACAAATTCTTCCTTGTCTGATTAATTAACTTGTTCCTGAAGCATTATCATGTCGTGCCGTTTTCTTCTCTTCTTCAGGGATGTCGAGACTTATTTTCTTTAATCTTTCTTCGTAGTTCAAGTCCCTGGAAGTTGGCGCATATCTAGTGGCTTCTCTTTGAACTCCTTCGAACTCATTTCACTTTATCTGTGTCCTATGTCCTGTAAGTGTGGAGTCCATAGCGCTGCAACGTACTCTAGAGCAGGTTGTATGGTAAAAGTCATGAAATTTTTAGCCATAACTTCGTTTATGGCCTTTTCTCATGTCTCTCTCTCTCTCTCTCTCTCTCTCTCTCTCTCTCTCTCTCTCTCTCTCTCTCTCTCTCTCTCTCTCTCTCTCTCTCTCTCTCTCTCTCTCTCTCTCTCTCCCTCTCTCTCTCTCTCTCTCTCTCTCTCTCAATGTATTCGCTCCTACTTATTTTGGCTTTCTCTTATGTTGCCTGTGACATATGTCTTCTGAAGTTTTGCCATAAGAACTGCTATCTCTCTCTCTCTCTCTCTCTCTCTCTCTCTCTCTCTCTCTCTCTCTCTCTCTCACACACACACACACACACTACACACACACACACACACACACACACACACACACACACACACACACACACACACACACACACACACACACACACACTCACACACACCTTCTTACATTTTTTGATAAATCACATTTGGTCTTTCCTTATATCATTTTTGAATTTTGAAATATATATATATATATATATATATATATATATATATATATATATATATATATATATACATATATGTACAGTATATATATATATATATATATATATATATATATATATATATATATATATGTATATATATATATATATACATATATATATATATATATATATGTATTTATATATATATATATATATATATATATATATATATATATATATATATATATATATATATATATATATATATATATATATATCAACCTCTTTATGATGATTACACAATATTTTCTGTATTACACATCAATATCTTCTTTGTTTAAAATCGTTTCTCAGGTTTTGTCCTCAAAGAACATTTTAGGCTTACACTTGCCATACTACTCAAATCCGAAAGCGAATTACTGAACTATCCATAGTGCAATAAATTCCAAAAGTGAAGTGCCATGTTTGTCATAGACCACTAAATTATTAAGAATGTGAATAACTGGACCTGTCGTAGACGACTGGATCTATAGAACTAATGAAATGAGAAATGTAAGATTTGAAATTGCAAGGCCGATTTGTTAAAATTGGAATAAACTTTTAAAAATGTGTTATTTTGAAAAAAAAAAAAAATTAAGAATGAAAAAAAATCTTTCCGTTCACACACGCAACTCCCAGAATTCAATCCAAGAAATGAATAAATGAATAACTAAAAATGTGTTAAAAGATAGGTTTGATAAAAATTTGATCACCACTACTGTTCACATCTCCAATAAATATTCCTCTTGAATAATATATCGCCACTAGAAATACTTTGTCACAGTCGTATATACGCGCGACTCCTTCAGAAACAGACAGAGAAAAATACTCAACGATGAGAGTAATCAAGAGGCCAAGCAGGGGTGAAAACACTAATGATAGATTTTAAACTTTAAAAAAAGCTGACCTATAACTAAATCAAATTATAATGAATTAATTTGTCCGTTATCCTAATAATTCACGAATTGTTAAAAAAAAAAGAATCGGATGCTTTTCATTCACATAACATATCCACAGATAAGAAAAACTTGAAATGTAGGATAAATAATAACACACTAAAATCTGGTAATTTCTTTATACAGTTCTAGTTCCCGAGGAATAAGGATACGCAATACTAAGAGTACCTCCCTTAGCAGGTCCTGTTCAACGATGGGAGTATCACGGCATCGAACAGGACTGAAAAGTTCTGCCAGTGGCGCTGTGTAAATGAAAATCGCCGTAGAAATCCGTAGACTTTTGTCGGTATTGGCGAGAGGGAAAAATATCGTAAAAATGCATGGTCAAGGGAATTCTGCAGTGCAATCCACCAAAGCACCTTCTATTTCATGCCGTCTCTCTTTTTTCCCGTAAAAGCCAGTATCATAGAGTTATGATTACATGATGTTTTTAACAAAGTGGAGGACAGTATTCTCGATCCTTTCAATCACATGTCATTTTCCTCGTCTATCTAGGTTCTGCTATCGTCCTATGCACAAATAATTACGATCAACTTATTGTGCAGCGTGGCTCACCTCGGTTGGGTTGACTGGGGCTTTGAAGGCGTTTTCCGTCTAGCCTCATTTAATTTTTTTTTTTTTTTTTTTTTTTTTTTCTTTTTTTTTTCTTTTTCTTTTTTTTACATTTTCCAGGTGGTCTTCGGCACTAATTCTTTTTTAATGAACTTTACACTTTTAGAAGATACATGACAAGCAGTATAGTTGAAGACTTAGCCTGTGTCCAACTACACTGCTGGCTGTTAAGATACTCACACACAACCGCGCGCTTATATGTTATCACAAGCCATCCTATCACTAGTTCACGCACGTACACACACACATAAGCATACGAAGGAACAGAAGATTGGGAGGTCGCTTTCTCTCTCGACCTCCTCTTCCTTGCTTTCTTTGTTTTTCCACTGTTTTCCTGTTCTTAAGTATCCATAAAACGTACAGTATAGCCTCACATTACTAAGCTAAACGGAGTAAGTCAACTCTTGAAGCAATGAATAGATAAACCATTGACCAGATACGACCAGCCACAAAGAAACAAAAACAATGGAGCGCTTACAATAATACACACTCACTCCCTCGCCGTTGTCTGGAATCTAATAACGTCAAGAAATCTGAGACAGTTGCGCTTCCCGACCGCAAAGTTTTTCAATCAGCGAAAACCTTCCATCGAACCATAGGCCGGGTTGTGGTGTGCATTATATATTCACGGAAAAAAAAGGAAAGTGGCTGGCATGAACAAAGAAAGGGTTAACATATAGCAGCACTACTGTTATACCCCCCCATTGTTGCTTATGTGATTTACTATTCTTATAAATATCATCATTTGTGTTACTGTTACCGTTTTACTGGATTGGTTGTTTTCGTTACTATTGCAATTATCAATATCAATATTGTTGTTATGATTATCTTTTTTACTGTTATTTTTGTTGCTAGGATCATTGTTGGTAGCACCGGCATCGAAACTTTTATTAACATGATTTTAGCTTTTGTTAATACTACGATTATTGATATGATTGTGAGAATAGTCAATATAAGCAATGCTTCTTTTCTTTCCTTTTTTGTCATTGATATATATATATATATATATATATATATATATATATATATATATATATATTAGCACTATTTTTATTACTATTGATGTTATCATTATTATCACTACCACTCTTAAATTTATCATAGAAAAGAAATGTAAATGTAAAATCAGACACTGATTGAAACAAAACATCAAAGTCGAAAATACGAAAAGATTATCCCAAAACACACAATCTTAGTATTTTACATTTAGACTCTTGAGGGTCGTCGGTGCAGTAATTAACTGAGTTTCTTTCCGCAGTTTCCCTGACTCGGAAGTTCTCTCCTGCTCTTTATTTAGAACGGGATCATTTCCATGGTAATTACTCTACCATTTTGTCTCTCTTTTTCTCTTTACCTCTACAGGGGGGACTGTCTTGTATTCTTCATTGATTGTACCGTTTAAAACAATTTGTTTTCTATTTTTTTCTGTGTTCCTTTTTTTTTTTTCTAGTTTGGGTCATTTTTTTCTTTCTTATTTCAATGATAATCCACGGAATTATAAATGGCTGATATAACAAGAAAACTGTTAGTTCTAAACTGCACTATACATTCACCTAAGGAGAATTATAATAACAATACGGCAAAAGAACCTCTCTGAAAACATTAAAGAAGCTCGAACAAGGACAAAAACAAAAACAAAGATTGGCTCAATAGGTAATGACAGGGTCGAGAGCGTAATATATCCTTATTGAAGTCAAAATTTGATGTCCATCACTTTTAAGTCCAGGCTGATCACACTGACAGTCTCATCTTCTGTCCTATTTATAAGACCTCCACGCCACATAATTCATGTCAGTCTGGCATAGAACTCAATATTTCTGGTTCAGCATTTCCTGCCCGGGACCATATTAGGTAATAGAGCTGTATGACAGACTGCATGGAGATGAGAAGCCTTTATTCGCATATTTCTACGATCCTCTGAAACAGGTCACGTGTGGGTGTGTGTGTGTGTGTGTGTTTGTGTGTGTGTGTGTATGTGTGTGTGTGTATGTGTGTGTGTGTGTGCGTGTGTGTGTGTGTGTGTGTGTGTGTATATATATAAATCCACTATGAAGTAAAATTATGTGAGCGTGGCAGCCCTTGAAGTCCAAGTTCTCGAAACATGACAAGGCGTTGATAATTTTATGGGCATCTTTTTACCAAAACAAACGAGTGGAAGATTATTTTCCTGATTATAAAATTCCTCATGAGGCGACAGTGTTGTTACTTTGTGCCAGTGTTTCCTGGAATATTAATACATCCAATCTTAAAAAGGCCTTCTTGCCCCCATTACTCCCAGTATGATTTACTGTATTAGATGAAAATACGTTTTTTTCCTCCTTTTTTTCAATCGTAATTTCAGATTTTCAATTGAAAATCTTTTCTGATATTCTGAAATACAATAACAACAGTATATTGCATATACTTGGTCACACAATAGAACTGTATGGAAAACGTAGTTTAATAAACAGTGTCGGACCTTCATCTCGCAAGAAAGCCCTGAAATACATTCAATAACACAGGAGAATAGTTGTGAAGCCAAAAGCAAAAGTGTGAATCCAGAGTTTACAGAAGGGGCTGGAGTGAGCAGCTGATGCCAGTTTTCGCCACTTTTCCCTAAACGTGCGTTTTGACATTTAAATTACTTAGAACCTTTTATGACTTTGTCGAATTCACGTTGGTCTCTTTTTTTTATTATTACCGTTCTATTTCTCTCTTTGGAAATGCTTCAAAACCTCGTCCTGCTCTTCCGGGGAATTTGTTAAATGTGTAGATTTTCAACTTTCAATTTTGGATTGTGATAGGAGAGGTCAATAGAATGTGGTGAATCTTGCGTCTATCAAAATACATCAGATTCTTAATTGATGGCATATTACTATTTTCGATGATGAAATATTTGTGAAGCTTTTAACCGTTTAGATAAATATATAGTTCATTAATGAAGGGAAAAATGAAAAAAAAGTACGCTATGTGGCAGGGTGGTTTCAAGCATGTTCAAACAAGTCTCAATGATCGTTTGCTTTCCTCTTTTCTGGTTATCTCGTTTATTTATTTATTTATTTATTTATTTATTATTATTTTTTTTTTAGAAAAAAGTATTGGCTTGATTACTAATATACCTAAAACTACAGCATTTTCATGTGACACGCATTTATTTTACCGTTATCAGTGTTCTTAATTAGTGGTATGAAATTAGAAGCTATTATAAGAAAAATAGATATTGATTTTAAATAGTGCATAGCAATAGTGATGTCAAGCATGGAAAAAAATAACTTTTAGGTGAGGATAATGATGATGATGATGATAGTGTGATGATAGAAATGATGATAAACTGGTAACAGTGAGAAATACACTTATAATGAAAGCTATCCAAACTTATATGATAATATTAATAACAAGAATAATTATAAGAATCAGGATCATAACGCTGTAAACAGTAACAGTGGTAATGATGATGATAATAATGTTGGTTGCTACTACCACTAATGCTATTACTAATAATATCAACAATAATAAAAATAAGTTATAACTATGGTAATAATGATGACAATGAAATAGTAATTATAATTATTATGGTCATTATCATAATTATCATTATTGTTATAAATGATAGAATAACAGCAATAATGGCAATAAATATCATTACAAACATCATAATGACAATAATGATAATAAGATCTGTAATGGTACAGATGGTTGTAACAAAGATTAATAGGATGATGCCGGTGGGAATCGTTTTTCATACTATTATTGTTTTTCTTTACAGTTACTATCCTCATTATTCTTACAACAACAATAATACAAACAAAAACAATATCAATAATAACAATTATAGCAGCACCCTTCATAAAAAAAAAAAAAAAAAAAAAAAAAAAAAAAAATCCATAAATCCATGTACCGCTGTATAACCAATAGCCGTTTACCATATACTTCAAATAAACAATATAGTGAGAGAAACTAATTCTTCAGTCGTGGACATCCCGAGATTAAACGTCAGAACAAATATGAGGATGTCCTAGAAGGAGTCAAATCGTGTCGTTTGGTCTGGAGAAAGAGTATCAGTTTAAAGTGAGAAGGTTATTGATATCATACCCTCTCAAGTAGATGTAATTTTGTTTCATTCTAGTGTTCGAACGATCTGTTACGTAGCATCTTATGTAATGAATCATATGTATACATACAAATGTGTATGTGTGTGTGTGTGTGTGTGTGTATGTGTGTGTGTGTGTGTATGTGTGTGTGTGTGTGTGTGTGTGTGTGTGTGTGTATGTACATACATACATACATGTAGTTTTACATTTGTAACTACATACAAATGTAGTTTTATCTCTCTTTTTTATGGATGTGCGTCAGTATGTGAGTGTATTTAAGCTTAGTTGTTTGTTTCAATACAGGAGAGAGAGCTACGCTTAAGGTTATTCGCCTCCCTTCTTTAGCATATGTTTTAACTTCTGTTTCAGGACATTGTCTTTTTGATGTAAGTTTTTTTCTTCAAGAGTTTTATTTGGATTTTTATTTCATTTTTCATCTTAAGCATCTTATGGCTTAACTCTTTGCTATGACCTGTTGTTCCTCCTTGCTAAAAGTTACAAATTCTTCCTTGTCTAATTAATGAACTTGTTCCTGAAGCATTATCATGTCGTGCCGTTTTCTTCACTTCTTCAGGGATGTCGAGACTTATTTTCTTTAATCTTTCTTCGTAGTTCAAGTCCCTGAAAGTTGGCGCATATCTAGTGGCTTCTCTTTGAACTCCTTCGAACTCATTTCACTTTATCTGTGTCCTATGTCCTGTAAGTGTGGAGTCCATAGCGCTGCAACGTACTCTAGAGCAGGTTGTATGGTAAAAGTCATGAAATTTTTAGCCATAACTTCGTTTATGGCCTTTTCTCATGTCTCTTTCTCTCTTTCTTTCTCTCTCTCTTTCTCTCTCTCTCTCTCTCTCTCTCTCTCTCTCTCTCTCTCTCTCTCTCTCTCTCTCTCTCTCTCTCTCTCTCTCTCTCTCTCTCTCTCTCAGTGTATTCGCTCCTACTTATTTTGGCTTTCTCATATGTTGCCAGTGACATATGTCTTCTGAAGTTTTGCCATAAGAACTGCTGTCTCTCTCTCTCTCTCTCTCTCTCTCTCTCTCTCTCTCTCTCTCTCTCTCTCTCTCTCTCTCTCTCTCTCTCTCTCTCTCTCTCTCTCTCAGTGTATTCGCTCCTACTTATTTTGGCTTTCTCATATGTTGCCAGTGACATATGTCTTCTGAAGTTTTGCCATAAGAACTGCTGTCTCTCTCTCTCTCTCTCTCTCTCTCTCTCTCTCTCTCTCTCTCTCTCTCTCTCTCACACACACACACACACACACACACTCATACACACCTTACATTTTTTGATAAATCACATTTGTTCTTTCCTTATTTCATTTTTGAATTTTGATATATATATATATACATATATATATATATATATATATATATATATATATATATATATATATATATATATATATATATCAACCTCTTTATGATGATTACACAATATTTTCAATATTACACATCAATATCTTCTTTGTTTAAAATCGTTTCCCAGGTTTTGTCCTCAAAGAACTTTCTAGGCTTACACTTGCCATACTACTCAAATCCGAAAGCGAATTACTGAACTATCCATAGTGCAATAAATTCCAAAAGTGAAGTGCCATGTTTGTCATAGACCACTAAATTATTAAGAATGTGAATAACTGGACCTGTCGTAGACGACTGGATCTATAGAACTAATGAAATGAGAAATGTAAAATCTGAAATTACAAGGCCGATTTGTTAAAATTGGAATAAACTTTTAAAAATGTGTTATTTTGAAAAAAAAAGAACAAAATTAAGAATGACACGCATCTCCCAGAATTCAATCTAAGAAATGAATAAATGAATAACTAAAAATGTGTTAAAAGATAGGTTTGATACAAATTTGATCACCACTACTGTTCACATCTCCAATAAATATTAATCTTGAATAATATATCGCCACTAGAAATACCTTGTCACAATCGTCTACACGCGCAACTCCTTCAGAAAGAGACAGAGAAAAATACTCAACGATGAGAGTAATCAAAGGCCAAGCAGGGGTGAAAACACTAATGATAGATTTTAAACTTTAAAAAAGCTGAGCTATAACTAAATCAAATCATAATGAATTAATTTGTTTGTTATCCTGATGATTCACGAATTGTTAAAAAAAAGAATCGGATGATTTTCATTCACATAACATATCCACAGATAAGAAAAACTTGAATTGTAGGATAAATAATAACACACTAAAATCTGGTAATTTCTTTATACAGTTCTAGCTCCCGGGGCTTCCGAGGAATAAGGATACGCAATTCTAAGAGTACCTCCCTTAGCAGGTCCTGTTCGACGATGGGAGTGTCACGGCATCCCCCTCCCGCGAACAGGACTGAAAAATTCTGCCAGTGGCGCTGCGTAAATGAAAATCGCCGTAGAAATCCGTAGACTTTTGTCGGTATTGGCGAGAGGGAAAAATATCGTAAAAATGCATGGTCAAGGGAATTCTGCAGTGCAATCCACCAAAGCACCTTCTATTTCATGCCGTCTCTCTATTTTCCCGTAAAAGCTAGTATCATAGAGTTATGATTACATGATGTTTTTAACAAAGTGGAGGACAGTATTCTCGATCCTTTCAATCACATGTCATTTTCCTCGTCTATCTAGGTTCTGCTATCGCCCTGTGCACAAATAATTACGATCTACTTATTGTGCAGCGTGGCTCACCTCGGTCGGGTTGACTGGAGCTTTGAAGGCGTTTTCCGTCTAGCCTCATTTAATTTCTTCTCTCTCTTTTTTTTTTTTACATTTTCCAGGTGGTTTTCGGCACTAATTCTCTTTTAATGAACTTTACACTTTTAGAGGATACATGGCAAGCAGTTTAGTTGAAGACTTAGCCTGTGTCCAACTACACTGCTGGGAGTTAAGATATACACACACAACCGCGCGCGTATATGTTATCACAAGCCATCCTATTACTAGTACACGCACGCACACACACACATAAGCATACGAAGGAACAGAAGATTGGGAGGTCGCTTTCTCTCTTGACCTCCTCTTCCTTGCTTTCTTTGTTTTTTTTCATTGTTTTCCTGTTCTTAAGTATCCATAAAACGTACAGTATAGCCTCACATTACTAAGCTAAACGGAGTAAGTCAACTTTTGAAGCAATGAATAGATAAACCATTGATCAGATACGACCAGCCACAAAGAAACAAAAACAATGGAGCGCTTACAATAATACACACTCACTCCCTCGCCGTTGTCTGGAATCTAATAACGTCAAGAAATCTGAGACAGTTGCGCTTCCCGACCACCAAAGTTTTTCAATCAGCGAAAACCTTCCATCGAACCATAGGCCGGGTTGTGGTGTGCATCACATATTCAGCGGAACAGAGGAGAGTGGCCGAGCATGAACATAGAAAAGGGTTGCTTTCTCTCTTGCTTACTACTGTTGTTACCCCCCCCCCCCCCCATTGTTACTTATATGATTTACTATTCGTATAGATATCATCATTTGTGTTACTGTTACCGTTTTTCTGGTTTGGTTGTTATCGTTACTATTACAATTATCAATATCATTGTTGTTATTATGATTATCTTTTTACTATTATTTTTGTTGCTAGAATCATTGTTGGTGGCACCGGCATCGAAACTTTTATTAACATGATTTTAATTTTTGTTAATACTACGATTATTGATATGATTGTGAGAATAGTCAATATAAGCAATGCTTCTTTTCTTTCCTTTTTTGTCATTGATGTATTTTTCTTATCTTTTTTATAATTTTGTTGTTATTACAGTCATTATCATTGTATTAATAATAACTAGGGTGGTTATCATTCTCCTTAAATCGAAGTAGTATTGGTATTTCCATTAGCACTGTAAGGAGCTTTGTCATTATTGTTATCATCAACAGCTTTATCATTATCATATTGTTGTTGTGGTTAGTCTTA